>CM070716.1:12060930-12350120 GCA_036346275.1 Otatea glauca | reverse complement strand
AAACGGTGCACCGTGGACCCGAGAGATCATGGACGCGCGTCCATGGACCGATAGCCGCGTGGCAGCGCTTGGTTGGTCTGAGTCGGGCTGGCGTCACGCTTGCGCGCAATTCTATTTTCAGAATAAAAACAATTCTGTTAATTCTGATTTTCTATTTTTCTGTATTTCAGAATGAATCCAAACTTCAAAAGGCCATAACTTTTGCATCTTAACTCGGATTTGAGTGATTCAAATTTCTAAAAATTTGTAAAATTGAGATCTATTTAATGGTTAATTTTTTTTTATTTTTGGAGTTATTTGCTCTCTGTTTTGGTATTTATTTGCTTTTCTCCTTCGGTACGCGTAGACGTTGAATTGTGCGACGCTTCGGAGGAAGATCCAGCGACTCAAGAGCAAGCTCCAGATCAAGATCAGGACCTATTCCAAGGCAAGTTGTGCTTTGATCATGTTGAACCCATGTTTATAAAATTGCTATATTTGTTTTACCTATTGCACATTATTTCAAGTATACAATTGTTCAAATTAAATTGGGACTTAGCTATTATACCAATTTGATCTACACCTTACCTTGTCATTGTATGCCATAATCTATTGTCACCCTAGATTGGTTCATTATAGTTGGTTAGTAGTTATAATCAACATGGGATGGTTAGACCGTATTAGTTGCTTAGCCATGCCACGTCATCACATGTGATTGAATCATTGATAATTAATCTTGACTAATGGAATATGGAACGATGTTATGAACTTGTGTGTCATGTGGGATCACACGATGAGATTGAGTTGTTGTGGCGAGTCATGTCACGCAACAATGTTGAATTGTTGATGGCACGTGGTACTTGGTAATCAACTTGGGTGATATTCATTTAGATTGGGGCAAGTGACAAGGGGCGAGTATGCCAAGGTGGGCTTGATAGGCAGAGGGTATGTGGATGTCTTGCCTTGATCACTCTAAGGACTTAACCTTGCAAGCCTTTGACCTGAGTCAATCATGCAACCACATATACAGTATGGGCGGCCTAGGTGAGTAATTTGCAATGTCTTAATTTTGGTACTATCGTGGTCGGTGTGAGTTCCCGAGTTATGGAGTAATTCACATGGCGCAAGAGGGAGGTCCTGGATGTGGTAACCAGTCCCACCAGTGTTGAAACCTTAGCGGGTGGTACCGGGTTAAGCCAGCGCATTGTAAAGGCTTTGTTATAATCACTCGCCTTGGTGGTGTTTGGTTGTATCGCATGGGTAAAGTGCATAACCTCTGCAGAGTGTGAAACTATTCGGATAGCCATGCTCATGGTATTGAGCAATGCTAGGAATTCTGATTAAGGGTTAGCTTAATTAAATGGACAACTTGGTTGGGATGGCGGAATGCCATGTGGAAGATGGAATTTGACTTAGGATTGGAAACCTGGTTTACTTGAGAAATACCGAATCTATTTATTATTGCTATTTGTTTTACAAGTCTTACAATCTAAATATTATATTTGTTCATAAATGCTGCTTATTGCAAAATAGCCATGATAGCCTATCCATTGGAATAAGCCTTACATATAGTTACATAGAATTGCATTATGTGCACAACTTGTTGAGTGCTTTAAGTACTCACCCTTGCCAACAACAATAATCAACAGTTGAAGAATCTACACCTGTGTTGGAAGAGGAAGTCCAGGAAGACACGAGTCATTAGGGTTAGAACCTTGTCGGTTACTGTGGTGAACGATGAGCTATCTACGTTTTCTACTTTCATTGCTTAATTATTAGCTTATATTTCCAGTCTTGCCCTGCGTGGCTTAATAATGTAAGTTGGTCATAAGATCATACATTTAGCTATATCAATAATTGAACTATTATTCTATTATCGTTGAGTATGATGTGATATGTACCAATGTTGAGCTGTGTGCACTAGCGTTGATCCCGGACTAGTCGGTAAACACGGTGGGTTCGAATCGGTGGATTGGGTCCCATAAACAACCTCAGCCTGTGGGCCCCGTGCGGACCCGTGGCGGAGCTCCACAAGCGCCGCACCGTTCTGGCGCAGCGCGCCGTGGACTCGAGTGGGAGACGACGTCGCCCCCCGAAGGTTCAGAGCTCGTAGCGATGACCGGCTACGTGCCGGCCTCCGTGCACGACTTACTGGAGGACTCCTCCAGCCACGACTCCAGCTCCGACATAGAGCGCGTCGCGGATGGACCGCACTCCCGCGAATGCAATATGGCGGGCGCGGTCGACCCGGCCACAACCCCGCAGCACGGAGCTTCGTCGGCGACCGGCGCAGGGCGAGTATCGTCCGTGAAGACGGTGGCACAGCATGAGCAGCCCCTGGCCTCACTCACCCCGGTGCGCCAGCGCCTCGGCAACAACCATGACGTTCGCGCCACCCTCGAGGCGCGGAGAAAAGCAATGAACGAAGCGGCCCGATCACGGGTCGTAGACAGCAGTCGGCGTGACGACCGTAGCCCGAACCCCGATGGCCCAGGACCACGGGCTTTCTGCCGGGGGATCCGCTACGCAGACTTGCCAGCCAGGTTCCGGGCGTCGGTCAACATAGCCAAGTACACAGGGGCGACAAACCCCAGCGTCTGGCTGGAAGACTACCAGCTCGCATGACAGGTGGGTGGAGCTACTGATGACCTCTTCATCATCCAGTACCTCCCCATCTACCTTGCAGACTTGGCTCGAGCCTGGCTCGAGTACTTGCCAGCGAAGACCATCCAGAACTGGGCCGACTTGAAGAACCTCTTCGTCGGAAACTTCCGTGGCACGCATACAAGCGCCCGAAAACTCACGGGACACAAGAGTGCAAGCAGCGGCAGGGAAACTCTCCGGGACTACATCCGGCATTTCTCCCGACAGTGCAACGAGCTCCCCGACATTTCATCTACGGTACCACCTGCAAAGCCTTGGTGCACAAGCTGGGCTGCGTCAAGCCCAGGACCACCAAGGAGCTCCTGGACATCGCAACCAACCACGCCTCTGGCGAAGAGGCTGTAGGGGCCATCTTTGAAAAAGGAAAGGCCGAGCAAGAGCCCGGCGCTCAAACCGGCTCCCCCTCCGACCACTCCAACAAGCGAAAGTGGCAAGGGAAGCAAGGCCGCGAGGGCCACTTGGTCGCGGCTGTCGACCTTCCTGCCAAGCAGCAGACGCGACAGGCGCCCGACCACTTCGAGAAGCTGATGGAGAGCCCATGTTCAAACCATGGGTATCCCGTCAAGCACAATACGGAGGCTGCGAAGTCTGGCGCTTCCTCTGCACCCCCATCCCGGGGCAAGGGAAGAAGCGTGACTCGGCGCCACATGCCGAGGGAAAGAGGCGGACCTCGAGTTCCCGAACCCGATGGTCGCCGATGATCTTGGTGGACCGGCCCCACACCGACAAGGCGGCTCAAGCTCGCCTTCCGCGAGGTCCACACGCGGCGACTCCGCCCGTTCCCGCGTACCTTCGGTGGTCGGAATCTTGATCACCTTCGATCGAATCGACCACCCGACTACATTCCTCAGAGCGCGGGAGATATCCACCGTCGGGGAACGAAGCACCTAACCAAGGTGCTCATGGACGACGGCGGCGGTCTCAACATCCTCGTATGTCGAGACGCTGGGCGCCATGAAGTTCCCGCTCAAGCCTCCGACTGGCGCCTTCCACGCGTCATCCCGTGCCAACAGCTCACCGGCTCGGGCGGTCGACTGCCGTCACTTTCGAAGCGGACAACTTCGCGACCGAAACCCTCACCTTCAAGGTGGTGGATTTTCCGGCTCCTATCATGCCATCCTCGGGAGGCGTGTTACGCCAAGTTCATGGCGGTCCTCAGCTACACCTACCTCAAGCCGAAAATGCTGGGCCACGGGAGTAATCACCGTGGCCTCATCCTTTCGCCTTGCCTACAATCGCGAGTGAAGCGGTTGCGGTAACCGCATCGGCGGTCATCGCGTCGGTAGAACTCACGAACCTTCTAGAGGGAAACCTCCAGTCCACCCCGACTCCGACAAGTCAGGGCCAGGTTCCTTCAAGTCCGCCGAGGACATGAAGGAGGTCGCGGTCGATCCTGAGGATCTGGCCAAAGCAGATGTGAGTTGGAGCCGCGCCCCGCCAAATAGGAAAGCACGCTCGTCGACTTCCTCCGCGCAGCGAGACATCTTCGCATGGAGGTCCTTGACATGCCAGAATCCCAAGGAGGTCACGAGCACTCCTTGAACATTCGACCGTGCTCAAGGCCGATCGTCCAACGCTGCGTCGCCGGCGAGAAGCGCAGGATCATAGGGAGAGATCGCCAAACTTTTGGCCGCAAGGTTTACGAAAGAAGTCGCCACCGAGTGGTCGCCAACCTGTCCTTGTAAAAAAGAAAACCGGGCAATGGAGAATGTGTGTTGACTACACGAGCCTGAACAAGGCATGTCTCAAGGACCCGTTCCCTTTGCCCCGCATCGACCAGGTCGTCGACTCCACCTCAGGGTGCGAATCCCTGTCCTTTTTGGATGCCTACTCGGGCTATCACCAGATAGCGATGAAGGAGTCCGACCAGCTCGCGACTTCTTTCATCACTTCCTTCGGCTCGTTCTGCTACGTAACGATGCCATTTGGTCTAAAAACGTGGGCGCTACATACCAGCGATGTATGCAAACGTGCTTTAGTGACCAGATAGGCCGTAACGTCGAAGCAAACGTCAACGACATCGTCGTTAAAACTAAGAAGGCCGGGGACCTCATCGCTGACCTGGGGGAAACCTTTGCGAACCTCCGACGGTTTCGTGTGAAGCTCAACCCCGGGAAATGTGTTTTTGGGGTCTCCAAGGGAAAGCTACTCGGTTTCATAAATCTCGGCGTGGCATGAAGCCAATCGGGAGAAGATCTCGCGATCATGAAGATGGGCGATCGGCAACCTAAAGGAGTACAAAGCGGCGGGATGCCTTGCAGCCCTAAGCCGTTTTGTGTCTCACCTCGACAAGCGCGGGATGTCGCTCAACAAGCTGCTCAAGAAGTCTGATCAATTCATTTGGACCGGGAGGCTCGGGATGCCTCACCCAATCAAAAACATTCGACCTCACCCGGTCTTTGGTCGCCTCACACCAGAGAACCCGCCGCTCCTCTACATCGCCGCTACGACCCGGGTCGTCAGTGCAGCACTCGTCGTGGAGCGAGCGAAAGAAGGCCATGTGCTTAAGGTACAACAGCCAATCTACTTCATCAGTGAAGTACTCTCCGAGTCCAAGGCTCGGTACCAGCAGTCTCGTAAACGCTCTATCACGGTGCTCATCACGAAGAGGAAGTTGGTCCATTACTTCGACCGGCACCCCGTCTCCATGGTGACCTCGTCACCACTCGGCGAAATCGTCCACAACAGCGACGCCTCAGGGAGAATAGCCAAGTGGGCACTCGAGCTCAACGGCCACGACATATCGTACATTCCCTGAACGACGATCAAGTCGCAGGCCTTGGCCGACTTCGTTGCGAGTGGATGAAGCCCGAGCGCCATCGCGCTTCGAAGACCCAGTCTTGGACAATGTACTTCGATGGGTCCTATACCAAGAGCGGTGCAGGCGCAGGGGTCGTCATTGTCTCCCCGCTCAGGAACAAGCTCCGGTCCGCCATCCGACTGCTCTTCGACACGACCAACAACGTCGCCAAGTATGAGGCCCTCGTCAACGGTCTCTGGATAACTGCCGACCTCGGTGCGCGCCGACTCTATGTGCATGGGGACTCCAAGCTTGTCGTCGACCAAGTTATGAAGGCGCGGAGCCCCGAGACACCCGCATGCATCTTTGTCGGAAGTGCGCAAACTCGAAGAAAGATTCAAGGGTTTGAGCTTCACCATAGCTACTAAATGCTATGGTGGTGAGGCGATTACCTAGCCAATCTCGCCTCGATGAGGACCGGTCCCTCACAGGATCTTTGTTTGGGATCTTCGCAAACCCTCGTCCGATTGGACTCGGCAGCGGCGGGCACCGACACAGTTGGGCGCGACCACTCCGACCGCCGAGCGGCCGGACGTGAAATTGTCCATGTCGGGCCGCGACATGCTGATGACCGATTCTGACTTGAGGAAGCCCTTCATCGACCGGTTGGTCGACGGATCACTCCCCGTCGACTCAACCGAAGCCCCGCGCCTGGCTCGGTAGGCGAAATCCTTTGTCCTGGTCGGAGAAGACCACTACAAGAGAAGTCCCTCTGGAGTTCTCCAGAAGTGCGTTCTGGCCGACCAAGGGAGGCAGCTGCTGCTCGATATCCATGGTGGTGTCTGTGGTCACCACGCCGCACTGCGATCCCTCATAGGAAAAGCCTTCCACAGGCTTCTCTTGGCGGCCGGCCGCCGTGGCCGACGCCGAGCAAGTCGTTCGCGCCTGCGAGGGATACCAATTCTTCGCCCGGCAGACGCATCTTCCAGCGCAAGCCTTACAGATGATCCCCATCACATGGTCGTTCGTGGTCTGGGGACTTGATCTGGTTGGGCCCTTCAAAAAGACGCCCGGGGCTTCACCCACCTCCTCATCGCGGTGGACAAGTTCACCAAGTGGATAGAGGCCAAGCCAGTCGCCAGCATTACATCGGCGCAAGTGGCCAATTTCTTCCGCGACATCGTTTTTCGGTTCGGAGTCCCGAACTCCATCATCACTGATAACGGGACGCAGTTCACGGGGAAGGAATTCCTCGAGTTCTGCGACGACTTCAACATCCGCATCGATTGGGTAGCCGTGGCCCATCCGCAGACCAACGGCCAGGTCGAGCGAGCAAACGGCATGATCCTCCAAGGGTTCAAGCCACGAATCTTCAGTCGACTGAAGAAATTCGCGGGACGATGGGTGGCCGAGCTACCCTCCGTCCTCTGGAGATTACGGACCACACCGACCCGGATGACCGGGTTTACACCATTCTTCATGGTGTTCGGTGCCGAAGCTGTTTTGCTAACCGATCTGGAGTACGGTGCCCCGAGACTACAAGCCTTTAACGAGGCACGGGAGCTCGAATCACAACAAGACGCCATCGACCAGGTCGACGAGGCGTAAGACGTGGCCATTTTGCGATCGGCCAAGTACGGCATAATGCTGCGACACCACCACGGTCGTCGGTCGGGGCGGTCATTCAGCGTGGCGACTGGTCTGCGCGGTTCGATCCAACGAAGGTAGGCACAAGCTCTACCCTCCATGGGAAGGCCCCTTCACCGTCGTGGAGGTCCTCCGAACCGGTACCTTTCGGCTCAAGGATACAGATGGCAACGTCGTCTCCAACGCGGGAACATAGAAAAGTTAAGGCGATTCTATCCCGAAAGCTCTTTCTTGTCCCTCGCACCTTTTTTAACCTTCCTCCGAGTTCGAGCGCTGCGTGGCGTCCACAGTCCGGTCCCCACGCACCGCTCGAGGGCTACGGTAGCACACTCGCGGGTCGGTGACGGCGACCACTGGTTCCCCTAAGCGGTAACCCTTTCAACCCAAGCGTTACAGCCTACGCCCCAGCGGCTACGATTGCTAAGTAGCGTTTCATGGAAGAAGGAAGTGCCCACACGGAACGACCCATAGTCGGTCGGGAACACTCCTATCCTGCGCAAGTACAGCCAGTTCCTTTTCACTCGCACGGGTCGGTGACCCGACCGGCCGTTGGGTTCCCCCTAAGCGGTAAGCCTCTCAACCCAAGCGCTACGGCCTACGCCCCCGCGGCTACGGTTGCTAAGTAGCTCTTCATGGAAGAAGGAAGTGCCCACACGGAACGACCCACGATCGGTCGGGAACACTCCTTTCCCGCGCGAGTACGGGTGAGCGTTTCCTAGCCAAATTCCTATTCACTCACACGGGTCGGTGACCCGACCGGCCATCAGGGTTCCCCCTAAGCGGTAACCCTCTCAACCCAAGCACTACGGCCTATGCCCCCGCGGCTACGGTTGCTAAGTAGCTCTTCGTAAAAGAAGGAAGTGCCCACACGGAGCGGCCCGTGGTCTGTCGGAAACACCCCTATCCCGCGTAAGTGCAGCTGGGCGTTTCGTAGCCAAGTTTCGACTTGCCCTTTGCACTTTCCTGCTGTTACGAACACTCGACGACCATAGCTTTAGAAACCGCAGGGGTTGTTCAAGCGTAGGTCGGTCACCGCTCTGGGGCTACCAGCTGGCACACTCGCACGGGTCGGTGACCCGACCGGCTTTTGGTTTCCCCCTAAGCGGTAACCCTTTCAACCCAAGCGTTACGGCCTACGTCCCAGCAGCTACGGTTGCTAAGTAGCGTTTTCGTGGAAGAAGGAAGTGCCCACACGGAACGACCCATAGTCGGTCAGGAACACTCCTATCCTGCGCAAGTACAGCCAGTTCCTTTTCACTCGCACGGGTCAGTGATCCGACTGGCCGTTGGGTTCCCCCTAAGCGGTAACCCTCTCAACCCAAGCGCTACGGCCTACGCCCCCGCGGCTACGGTTGCTAAGTAGCTCTTCGTGGAAGAAGGAGGTGCCCACATGGAATGACCCACGATCGGTCGGGAACACTCCTTTCCCGCTCGAGTACGGGTGAGCATTTCCTAGCCAAATTCCTGTTCACTCACACAGGTCAGTGACCCGACCGGCCATAAGGGTTCCCCCTAAGTGGTAACCCTCTCAACCCAAGCGCTACGGCCTACGCCCCCACGGCTACAGTTGCTAAGTAGCTCTTCGTGGAAGAAGGAAGTGCCCACATGGAGCGGCCCATGGTCGGTCGAAATCACCCCTATCCCGTGTAAGTGCGGCTGGGCGTTTCGTAGCCAAGTTCTTGCTCTCTTCGTGCTTCCCTCGCAAATGTTAACACACCGACCTACGCTTGAACAACCCTTGCAGTTTCTAAAGCTATGGTCGTCGAGTGTTCGTAACAGCAGGAAAGTGCAAAGGACAAGTCGAAACTTGCGAAACTTTAAATTCATTGCATACTAAGGTCTTTACATTTCTAAAGGCAAGGCCTCTAACTTTTCTCCTACTCTCGGTGGAGGACGCTCTACGGCGGTATCCTGTCGGCGATCACCCGGGCGTGCGACTCGACTTGGATCTCGAACCTGTCGATCTCCTCCTCGGTCCGGTTCCCGGCGATCCCGCTGCTGACGGTGGCAAGATCGATACCGTCGAAGTGGGAGATGGTGCAGACAAGCGTCGAAGAGGCTCCAAGCGTGACGCCTTCGCTCACCGAGCTCTCGACGTGGTCGGGCACGCGGGCTAGCTTGGTGGCAAGCGAACTTCGGACCGGCGCGGTCCGAGCACTCGATCGCGAGCGTTCGGCCGACCTCGGATGGTCGCCCGGCTCGTGATCGGCTCGGACGATCCCCTCCGCCCGACCGCGGCGGCGTCAAAGCCACGTCGCGTGCCATGGCCGCCGCGTCGCGGGCCTCCATCGCCAGTCTTCGCACCTCAACGGCGTCGCTGAACTTCTTCTACAGCTCTGTAGACCGAAACAGCGTCAAGGTAGCACGCCTTACGTGCCGCGATCGCGAAATCGATTAAAGAGTCGGGTCACTTACCAGTCGTAGAGTTCGTCAGAGCGCAGAGCTCCTCTGCGTTGGCTGGCTTGCTCTGCAGCGCCCTTGCGAGCCGCCTCCTCCAGTGGCGTCCGTTCGAGCAGCGCTTTTTCGGTTTCATTACGGGCGGTCGTGCTCACCTTGGAGGTGGGTCACCTCCGACCGCGTGGTCTCCTCCGCAGCAACGGCAGCGTCCTTGGCGCTGTTGGCCCTCGCCAGGAGTGACTCAAGCTCGTACACCCTCGCCCTCAAGGATTTGTTTGTCCGACGCTCCTCGAACAAGACCTGAGCAACCTGACCCAGCTCCTAGCGGACCTTCTTTGCCTCTGCCTGCCCGCGAGCCAAGGCCCCCAGAGCATCGCGCAGCTCGGGACGCAGCCGTTCGTTTTCCTCCTCGACAGCCGTCCTCTAGCCGTCCAAGCACCGGAGGAGCTCGGACTTGTCCCCTGAACGGGCCCGCAAACGCTGCGAAATATGAACTCCCTAGTAGTTCACCACAAACTCATCGAAGGCTGCAAGGACGGGGTTTTGTTTGGCTTACCGCATAGATCGGGAGGATTCCCCCGGTGATCGCATCGGCGCCTTCTTTGGAGGACTCGGCGAGCGCGACCCGTTTGGATCGGCTCACCTCGGCCTGGCGTCCGAGCACCTTCTTGGGCGCCTCCACTCCCGTGCCCGCCGGTCGTCAGCGCAAGAGCGGCCTGCGGGCGGATCATCTCCTCGCCACACCAGCGCTTGGTAGCGGCCGGCGGACCCCAGGACCGCCCGGCAGCTGTACTTGCGGGGGTCATGCACCACCTCCCCGCGGCACAGGGACAATCGCCTCCGGCGCTGGGCCTCTCCGCCGGCAGGCTCCCGGCGGCGGCGTGGATCCTCGGAAGTCGGATCACGCAAGCCGGCGGTGGCGGCGGGAGCTCCTCCTCGCCCTCCTTGACCTCCGGGCGAGGACCCGACTAGCCAAGGGTCGTCGGACCTTCCTCGCACTCCAGCTCGACCACCAGCGCCACGACTGTTGGCGGCTCCGCCGGCAGCCCTGGTTCGACCCGTGGCTCCTCGGCCCCCGTCGGCTGCGGGGACAACGCCGGCCCTCGTGGGACCTCTGCCAGATGCGCCGCCGCTGCCACGGCTACCCCGTGTAAGCCACGCACACGCGGTCGATTAAAAGCTACTCGAACTACTCTCTTGCAATCGACTCGGGGCGAGAGAGCACTTCTGCGGCCGGCGGGTGCGCGGCAAGCGAGCCCTCTTCGGCCCCCTCGCGGAGCGTCGCCCCTCCCGGCGAGGCGCCTCCACGATGCAGCGGCGGCGCCGCGCGCGAGCACCCTGCGTCGGACCAACGCGCGGTCGGCGGCGAACTTCGAACTTCGCGGTATGGGTCGTCACCGCCGCCGCCACTGCTATCACTGGAGATCGACCACAGACCGGCCGATTCAACGGCGGTCGTGTCGGAGACCTCCTTGCCGCGCGCTCTTTCTTCTTCTCCCTCCTCCTCTCCTCCTTCCGCCTCTTACGGGCGGATTCGCTGCTGCAATTCCGCGCGAACCCCACCCTCGGCTCCTTCTCCCGTGACCATGCCGGGAGACCATCCGACAAGCCCACAGGAATCGCGGAAACACTAGTCAGACCAAGTACTTAGGGCTGAGGGGGAAGAGGAAAAAAGGAAGGGATCTGCTCGGGTTACCGGTCAGGGATTACCGCACGAGAATGGCTGCAGGTGGCCACGCGCCTCGGTGGCACTCCCACCCGTAACAGCGAACACCCGGGCCTCGACCTCCGACGCGGGGAGCTACGACCTCGCCATCCTCATAGGATCAGACTCCCCCTCATACTGAAACATGGTGCGCGCCCTATCCGTGAGGGGTTGGACGCGCATCTTCATGAATACGCGCACAACGACATCGTCGATCAGTCCCCGCTCCCTCTGGACCTTGATCCAGTCAATGATCGCGGCCACCTTGTTCTTCTCCTTCTAGTCGGTGCCCCAAGTTCACTGGGGCCCCGCCTCGGGAAGCCGGCCAGTGAAGACCGGGGCGCTGCCTCCTAGGTTCTGGACGTAGAACCACTCAGAGTGCCAACCCCGATTTGAGGACGGCAGCTTCACGTCGATGTAATCCGACCCACGGCAGCCGTGCAGCTAGAAGGCCACGCCGCCTATGGGCGCCGAGGTGTCCGTCGGCTTGTCTTTCCTCAGCCGTGTGTGAAAGAAGTGCCTCCAGAGCGCCCAGTGGGGATCGGTCCCCAGGAACACCTCGCACAACGTGATGAAGACCGCAATATGGAGCACGCCGTTGGGGTTAAGGTGATGCACCTCCGCATCGTAGTAATGCAGCAGCCCGCGGACGAATGGGTGCAGCGGGAGTCCAAACCCACGCTAGAAGAACGAGGCAGGCACGGCGATTTCGTCATCCCCCGGCAAAGGGACGGCGACCCCCATCGGCACCCTCCACTTAGAGACATCTCGCGAAGGCAGGACCCCCTTCTTCTCCAAACCAAGCACGCGGCTGGGTTGAGCGAAGCACTCTGGCCACGACATCGCCGGAAAAAGAACAGCGAAGAGGTGAGAAAAGAGGAAGGTGGGGAGTTCTCTTCTCCGGCTCCTTTGCTCTATTTCTCTTGTCTCAGGCGAAGGCAGGAAGACAGGGAAAAGCAAAGCGGCGGCGAGCGCAGCGCTGCGTCAATTTATAAGAGCCGACGGGCCTTCTTGAATCGCACCAGCCGAACAGACACCACCTCGGGCAAAGCGTCGCGCATCCCATCCCTCCGGCTACTGCGGCAATGGTAAGGCAATAACTTCCAATTACCTCCTCTACGCATTTAATCTTGGTAGGACAGCAGGAGGCGAAAAGACACCGTGTCGAGCAGTAGCGCCACAACCTCTCGGGTTAGCCTTGGGCCCGGGTTGGCTGCGCCAAGTAACAGATCTGAAGGCCATTGGTACAACGGCCTCGAAATGGCAAAAAGAGCTCGATAGCTCGCGCCCATGGCCCAGTCTAAGGCTGTGGGTTCCAAAGGCCTGACCCATTAAGTGGGTTCAGAGCCGCCCCAGCAGAAAATTGAGCAAGGGGCGAGGACAAGGCGAGCCCCCAGTGGGCCTCTAGTTGGGTCAGCTGATGACCCAATCGTCTTAACTTGTGTCCGAGACTATAGTTCACGCTCTCCCGTGGAACACATCGATGGGTAACGACCAGTAGTGCTCGGGTTAAACAAGCGGCACGGAGTACGTCTGGTCGAGTAAAGAAAGGTTTCTCATGGGTCACCCCGGTAGCTGGACACCGCACGGGATCGGCCGCTTGGAAAGGTCCCCTTGGGAGGATCTCCAGTCCCTCGAATCACCGTTATTAGCTCACACGAGCACGGCGTTCAAACCAGCGCGGGTAGCGCGCGTCAGCTCACCCCTCCGGTCCCACACTGCGGACGGGCGTACACATGGGGTGGCGGCCCTCCTCTCAAAGTACCCTCACGGATGAGGACTTGGGATGGGCGCCCTCCGTCGATTCTGACGTAAAACAAGCACTCGGACACCAGAACCTCCCGAGAGGCATCTGGGCGTCCGCAACGACCAAGGCCCCGTCCAGCTATAACGTAAAACGAGCACTCGAACACTAGAACCTCCCGAGAGGCATCTGGGTGTCCGCGCCGACCAAGGCCTCGTCCAGCTACGACGTAAAACGAGCCCTCACCATACAGCTACGACGTAAAACGAGCCCTCGCCGTCCATCTACGACGCAAAACGAGCCCTCGCCTTCCAGCTACGACGCAAAACGAGCCCTCGCCTTCCATCTACGACGCAAAACGAGCCCTCGCCGTCTAGCTACGACGTAAAACGAGCCCTTGGACACCGGAACCACCCGAGAGGCATCTGGGCGCCCGCGCCGACCAAGGCCCCGTCCAGCTACGACGTAAAACGAGCACTCGGACGCCGGAACCTCCCGAGAGGCATCTGGGCGTCCGCGCCGACCAAGGCCGATCCGGCTCTGACGTAAAACGAGCACTCGGACACCGGAACCTCCCGAGAGGCATCTGAGCGTCCACGCCGACCAAGGCCCCGTCCAGCTATGACGTAAAACGAGCACTAGGACACTGGAACCTCCTGAGAGGCAGTTGGGCGTCCGCGTGAGGCATCTGAGTGTCCGTGCTCAAGAGAAACGGCCATTTACCGACTGCCAACCCTCGAGGGCAAGATTAGTTGGGAAAAGCGCCTAAACGAATTCATCACACAGACATATATCGATACCAAAAGGGAAATTTTATTATAAGCCGCCAGATTCGAACGTTACATAATGCTACATAAGAACCTAGCCAGCTACGCTCGGCTACGCGACCTCTATCGCTTCAGCGAGGCACTCCTCGCCTTGAAGAGCTTCGGAACCACCTCGAGCAGCGCGTCGACGGCGGCGATATCAAAGGCAATGGCCTCCTCCTCCGTGACTTCGGCCAACGCCTGGTCGTACTCGGCCCAGAGCGCGGCTAGAAGGTCCTCCTCCTCCTCGGGCGTCGGTGGAGCGACAAATTCAAAGATTAGTGGCAAAGCCATCGGAGGTTGCGAGGAAAGGTTCTGGGCTGGGGATAATCGTTCAAGCAAGCGGTGATATCCTTATATACCTAGAAGAGGGGAAGCCAAACGGTCCCGAATAAATACAGATGCGGAAGACGAAGCAGCCCTCGCCAGATTTCGGAGCGGCCAGGAAGGCGTATGGTCAAGGATTGTCAAAACCACGCACGGCGCGCGCAACGAAGTAATTAAAGGCCTCTGTCGGCAAAGATACCTCCCCGGCCGGCTCTCCGACCCGCCCGGGGGCTCCAGCTGCCAGATGCACTCGAGCGCACCCGGCCAAAACCGGCCGACCAAGTCAGTCAGATCAGCCGACCAAGTCCGATCGCCGCACTCGGTCAGGTTTTACCAACCAAGCTAAGCCCCCGACTGTATCTAACGAACTCGCTCGGGGGCTCGGGGGCTACTGACGAGTACTCTTACCACGGGTACCCCCAGCAGCCCGGAATGATGAACGGGCTGCCACAAGCCCGGCTCTAGCCAAATGCCCCCGCTGGGCCACGAAGGACACTCGTCCCCGACCAAACCGACCAGGGGGCGTCCGACCCCCGCCACAGGTCGGACTCCCCGCAAGCTCCGACCAAGCCGAGGCGATCTCCGCCAAAGACCGAGTGCCAGGCCGCCGCGATCCGTTGGCCACCGCCTCTACAGACGGGGCGGCCGAGTGACCGTCGCGAGGCGGTGGCTCCTTCCCAAGGTAGCAAGGAGGTCGTCAAAGTCAAGGCTCCAGTCTCATCATCCAGTCATGCACAGTGTGGGGATACGCTCCCTCTCGAGGCAGCACCGGAGCCACGCATTATGGCGTCAGCATCTGACAGGCGTACAAAGGGCAGGTGCGCCATTTCCCGATGAAACGAAAAAGTGCGCCACTCGATGAGTCCACCGACCCGGCGTGGGGAAGTGGACGCCGGTCAAATCGCCAAGACCAAGAGTCAGGACTCCTAGCCTAGGACACCTCATCCTTCCTTCTCCCAACTCCTCGTGTAACTTGCCCCCTCCGACTGTATAAAGGGAGGAAGGGTTCTCTGAGAAGGGGGATCCCTTTCTCTTTTTCTTAGCTCTCGCTTGTAAACACCGCGCAGTCATTTGCACCCGAAGCAATATAGCACCACCACACGAACTGGAGTAGGGACATTCGGCCCGAACCAGTATACATCTTGGGCTCCCTGAGTCTAACCATTCAAGGAGAGGGAACGCACAGCCCCTTGACTAAAAAATTCACTCGCTGGTGCTCGAAACACCAACAACTCCCTGTTCACATTCCAACAATTCCACCTTTCAACATTTCATGAAACACTCTATGCCTCATGTGAAATTCTCGGGCATGTCCATGACCGTGGACACGGTTATTCGAATAGTTTTACACACTTTGCAGAGGTTGTACTGCTTTACCCACAAAACATGATCGTCTCTTGTTGCCATGCAATTAACACACTTCCTTTGGTGTGTCGGCAGAGAGGTCATAACAAAACCTTTACAATGCCCTGTCTAAATTCAATACTACCCACTAAGGTTTCACCACTTAGGGCCTCCTCTTGAGCCATGTGAATCTACCCGTCCGTCCCGGAACTCACATCACCAACTAGCAATACTTAAATTTAGACATTGCAAATTAATTAGCTAGGTCCGTCCCATACCAGACATGTGGTTGTACGATTAGCCCAGTTCAATAGCGCACAAGATTAAGTCCTTAAATTGTATCAGGCAAGACATCCACATTCCAAATGTGCTAGCGGCATCCCCTTTACTACATGATCACTTGCCCGAGGGAAAACATTCTTGTTTAACCAAGACCAATGGCACACCCTGCTATGGTAAATTAAAATTTTACAATAGTGGCTACCAGCCACAATTCAATATCTCATTAGGTCGAGATTAACATTAATTCACATGTGATATGAATCCCATCGTACAACTAAAGCATGTCTAAGCATAGCTACGATAACCCAATGTTGGTATTATGATCATGTCCAACTAATAATACCCCAACCTAGGGTTAACAATACATACATGGCATTCCAATAATCAAGGTGGCATAATGTCTACTAAGTATATAGCTATTCATAGCAATTAATCATTGATACACAAATAGCATGCAATTGTATAAAACAAAGTACTTTTGTAATCATAGGTTCAATATGATCAAAGGTTACGACTTACCTTATTGATCCACCGCTAAGTCTTGATCTTCAAATTCTCTATTCGCTCTCTTGGAATTAGCGTCTATCGGAAAAGAAAGTAACGAATCCAAATAAATAACAAATAGACTCAAACAAACTCAAAATTAAAAATAAATGGCTCTGAAATTTGAATCGCCTCAATCGAAGTTCGTATGAAAGAGAATGGGCCTCCGAAAGATTAAATTCTGATAAAATAGAAAAAAGATTATTTTTTGGAATTATTTTTCTAAAAAAATTCGATTTATTGCATCATGCTGATGTCATGGCTGACACGTGGGACCCTCGGTCTATGGACTAGGTCCATGGTCTCACCCTGGTCCACGATGGACCGGTCTATGGAACTATGGCTAGGGCTAACGTCAAAATGCTGACGCAGGCACTCGGTGATGGTGACGTCATTGCTAACATCAACGATGATCGTCATCTTCGGCATGACAATGCTTCGGTTTTGCGACTTTCTGGCTGTGGTGACCGTTTGTCTCCAGACGGCGACAGCACAGTAAACGGAGGGCAAACGACGGCGACAAAACGGCGCGGCAAAGGCTCACCGAGGCGTAGATCGACAACGGAGAAGGAGCTTCAAGGCATCAATGGCGCGGTGGCGACACTTCAACTTCCGGCTAAATCAATCTCAGCGATGACGACGTCTTGAGCGCGGAGAAAAGAGTGACGGATGTGGCGGCTACGCGGACGCAGAGACAGGCGAGGGCCGTCTCCGTAAGGAAGATGAACAGTGCATGGCACTGTTCATCAGGCTGATGGGCCGGAAGTTGGGCCAAGATGGCTACGCCGGAGCGGGCTGAGGGAATGGGCCAAAGGTCAAAACAGGAACGGGTTGAGAAGATTCGGCCCGAGATGATTTTTGGATTTAAAATTATTTTCCGAATTAATAAATCACCAAAAATTCATATAAATTCAAATAAATAGCAAATAAATTCAAAAAATATCAAAAAATACAGAACAATTCCTTGGAGTACAAGGAACCCAATCTTTTGTTTGATGTATAGTTTAGTCAAATTAAATCTTTTCATTAATAGAAAATTCGAATTAAGCTTAATTTAATTTAGGAAAAATGCAAATGGTTCTCTTTAAATTTTAAACATTCCAGAACTCAAATTTTTGAGATGTTACATTAGCACCATGTCATGCGCCTCCTGCATATACACGGAAAGGAGTAGGGCGAAGTCTTCATCCTGTGCTTGGGTTAGATTAGCTTCTTCATCTCGATCACGATTACGACGAGGTTTACAGTACTCCGATGCATAATGGACATAAATATCACTGTTGAAGCACTTGATCTTGCTTTTATGCTTGCCACCTCTAGTGCTTCGGTTGACTTTGCCCGATGGTGAGGTATCATTGTAACCACTCTTGCCACGCCTGTGGCCATGACTACATCCTCCTCCATGGCCACAGCTATTGCTGCCATTTCTGCCACGGTCCCACAAGACTGAAGAAGATTCCCCTCCCCTGTTCTTCTTCATACGTGCCATCCACTCTGAGTTCGTGAGTAGTAGGTGATGTTTGCTCTTCTTTGTTGTTGTAGCTTCAAATCCTCTCTTCAAAAGTTTTGAGACGGTCGGCCAACTCCTCAACAGACATGGTCTTGAGGTCACTAAATTGCTCGATTAACGTTAAAATTGGTAAAATTTTGACAGAATCGCCCAGAGGAATTTGCGAACGATGGTGGACTCCTTCACACATTCGCCCAGCGCTCGGATGCCATTGGCGATCGTGAAGGACCGAAATGGCGATCAGAGGGGGATGAATGATCCCAAATAAAATTTTCCCTACTCAAAATAATCCAAACAAGCCCACAGATAATTTAATCAAAAGGAGCAAATCAAATGGTGGAAGTTTTCCTGCAAGTCTGGTATGATCGTACGAAGGACGGTATGACTAGGCTCAAGAACAGCAGGAAGAACAGAGCCAAGAACAGCACGAACTCAAAAGCTAATTCGAGGAATCTTTTGGTTGGCTGAACAAAAACTCACAAAACTTGGTAGATGTGATCCTAAGGATGTCAGGAACTTGTTCCAACCTTCAATCACAAGGATTGACGTCAAAATTCTAATATTTTTCACTTTGAAGGAAGAACACACCAAGTTGGAGTAAAACTTGAGAACTTGATTCTGGAACTTCTCGTGGGGTTTTAATGATCAAGATGATCTTGGATAACCTCCCACAGGACACAGCAAGCAAGAACACAAGTCCAAAGCCTCTCAAACACGATCTAGAAGAATGATTCACTTAAGCACACAAGGTCGGTTTTTTGCAAGAAAGAACACAAGATTTGCCTCGATGATTGGGATATGGTCTGAAGAAGACTCATCCATCAATCATACATCCTCAGCACAAGATCCACAAGCATTTAGAAGGAGGGGAGGCAAATCCAAATGTGCAAGAAGCAAATTGCAAGAATGTAAATTGAGGAATTTAATTGATGAATTTAAATGCGCAAAGTAAATTCAATCATAAGAGAAAATGATTTTCATTTATGGAAGGGAGGTTTATAAACCTCACAACAAAGTGGACAAAAAGCTCAAAGGAGCCAAAACCTCTAAAACCTTCAAGAGGAGGAAGGCTACCCCTCCCCCTCTATTTATACTACTCTTGAGTCACCCTCTTCCCTTGGATGAGTTCCTTCTACCCTAAGGATCACCATCAAGAGCTAAGAATGACTCCCACATACAGCTATACTAACTAGACCTGCTACTCTATCACCTAGACCGCGATCCGACTGTCCTCCTTGATCCGAGTAGCTCCAAGCTAGTATCTCAACCATTCCTTGTCTTCTAGATTCGCAGCGACTCCGTCTCCGATCATCTTCCGGCGATCCTCGACCGTCTGAACCTCTGGCGCACCTCGCCTAGTCCCAATCATCCTTCACCTCAACATGACCTAGCACCGTCGTCCTGCAACCATTAAAAAAAAGAAAACACATCATGTAGCAATGTCCGAAAAATATATGCAATCATCACCCAATTGCATTGTTCAACAAGTCAGCACTACCGACCACTGTATCGACTTCATTGAGTTGCCACCATCGAGTAGGATCCTCACTCAAGTAGAAACTCGACCACCGTTTCGACCGCATCGAGTGATCTACCACATGTCAAACTTGATGCCAAGTCTATCGATCTCAACTCATACCTAGTCTATCGAGCTCAACTCGATACCAAGTCTATTGACCTTATGTCCAACTCGATCGATCACATCATCAAGTCGATAAAACGATATCGAGCAACAATTGGTTAAACTAAGAACTTGAGTTGAGCTGATCCTATGCGTATCGCAACTCCAGACCCTAGAGCTACGAGAAGAGGTCGAGTAACCCAGAAAGATACCATAAGAAGAACGAGACTCAAACTTATCCAGGTTACCAGACTTCAAAATAAAACACTTGCAACCAAACACACGAAAATGAGAAACACTGGGCTTTCGCCCATACCTCAACTCATAAGAAGTGTGGTGCAAATGTGCTCTCCAGAATACACGATTAGAAACGTGGCAAGCGGTAGCTATAGCCTCACCCAAAACTTCCTAGAGTCTTGTACTCGTCTAGCATCGTCTGCCATCTCTACTGTGGTCTGTTCTTCCTTTCCACTCGCCATTTTTTGAGGGCGTAGGGAGAGGAGAACGATGCTCTAAACTGACTCCACACGAAACTCTTAAAATAAGAGTTCTTGAACTCCGTGCCATTGTCACTGCGTATAGCTCGTAGGGCACCAGAGAGCTCAAAAGACAACCTATGAACCAAACCCCTAAAATGGGTAAAAGTCTCATCCTTCGAGGACATGAAAAACACCCAAAAATACCTCGAAAAATCATCAACAATGACAAGAACATACCACTTCCCACCCACTGACTGCACTCTAGCTGGACCAACAGTGTCAATATGTAAAAGCTGTCCTGGTGCATCAGTGTCACAACAGTGACTGGGGGATGAGAAGCAGCAACCATCTTGCCATGTCGGCAAGGAGAGCACACTAAATCTTTGACCATTTTGAGTTTAGGCAAACCACGAATGAGGTCGTGACTGCTAACTCGGGTCAAATGATCAAATCCAATGTGACCAAGTCTCCTATGCTAGAAGGAGAGATCACGGGACTCTGAAGCTATCAAGCAACGGAGAGAGTCTCCAGAAGAAGCAGAAAAATCAACACGAAAGACTCTCCCATATATAGAAATCCCGCAAACTAACCCTCCTGAAGAATCATGGATTCTACAGGCGCTACTCTTGAAACTCACCTCGAAAGAGTCATCAATAAGCTGAGAAACAGAAAACAAATTGTATTGCAACTTACTTACTAAGGAACCATCTTTAAGAATGAAATTGTCATTAATGCAGATGGTACCTTTAGCAATAACTCTACCTGAAGAAGCATCCCCGAAAGTGATAAACTCATCACTGGGGGCTCGGACTAGGGAAGAGAACCATCGAGAATCTCCGGTCATATGACGAGAACAACCGGAGTCAACAATCCAAACATCTCCCTTCCCCATCCGACGAACCTGATCAATGCACACGAGAGAAAGATGACTCAGTACTGGGACAAAGAGAAGATCTAGGAACCCAATACTGAACCACATGACGCCTAGAGGTGCTAGGCACAGAAGAAAAAGACTGGACTCTCGCGTCTACATGATGCTCCACTCTCATACGACCAGAAGTAACTCTAGCAGATGATCTAGGAGCTAGAACTGGGTTGGCCCGCCGTGGTGCAAAGCGGACCATCGATGCTTGCCTAGATCTCCTACCAGTAAACACCTCACGCCGCTGATATCTACCTCGATGGGAAAAACGAGGAATATCAAGAGGACGGTGAAAAGACTGACCACGAGCAGCTCCAGGACTAAAACTCGACTGAACAACATGAAAACCGAGTCCTGAACGCTGCCCAAAAACAGACGACTCTCTAACCTGTCTAAAAGCAGTGCGTGCTTTAGAAGCACTCAGAGTCTGGGGATGACCCTGAAAACCTCTAAGAGCAGCAACATGCTCACGCCTGGTGATCTTGGCACGCCTGAAGCAGAAATCCATTAGGTGACCATCCTTCTTACAGAATGTGCATGAGTACTTTGCCTTGTTAGAGGCAGAAGCAACAGGAGAAGCACCCTTCTCTCAGAGATCCCATGGTCAATCCCAGCAGACCTAAACACAGTAGAACTCACCCTGGGAGCTAACACGATCTCACTACTCTTGGAGCCACGCACAATGGTAGGAGGATGAGTCCTAGCGTGCTCCAAGTAGTCAAATCCTAGACCCTGATTAAATCGGCTAATCTTGGATTGGTCTAGAATTAGATTGAGCTTCTTCTTGCCTCCAACAAACTTCTCGAGAGTGCTCATGAGATACTCACACTCCCGGAAGAACGAGGCACATGAAGAACAGGGGGAAGGAGAGGAAGAAGAAGAACCAGAAAGAGAAGATCTCTCAGCACGTGCTTTTTGTTCCCTTAGCACGGCTGCCTCAATCTTGAGAGCCTCACAAGAAACACAATGAGCATTTCTAATCCTAAGGGTTTGGTCTTCTAACTTCTTCCTAAGCTCAACATGGATTTTATCCATATCATCCTTAACCCCAACACATAGCAGACAACCAGTTTTTGACTTAACTAGTAAGTCCTTAGCAAGTTGATCACACTCGACATTCAAAACATCATTGTCAAGTTTTAGTTGCCTACAACTCTCACATGAGCTAACTGGGTCCTTAGAAGCATGCAATTCAAGTTCATCATTCCTAGCAGAAAGATTTCTAAGGTGTGAGCTCATGGCATCAATTTCAGTAAGCAGTTTAGGGCAATTGTTACAAGAAGTACTTGAGTGAGCAGGAGAAAAGCTAGCATCAGCAGGACTATCAAAGGTAACAGAACTAGCATTCTTCGACTTCAGATTCTCAAGATCAACAAGCACACTATCATGCAACTTCCTTAGGTTCTCGAGCTCCACAAGCAAAGCATCACAGAGTACACTATCGAGTCTCGGGAGGAACATGATTTAAGTAAAGCTAACTCCCGAGACAGGCTATCTACCTCCTTCTCTAACTCCAAACACCTCGACCTAGCCTTAGTATGAAACTTGCCTAATTTACAGAAGGCGTCATTTAACTCGTCGTAGGTGGGTACCTGATCTGTGTCACTGTACAGCTCGGAGTCGCTCACTTCAATGGCGTCTGCCATGAAGCACATGCCGGAGAAGTCGTCGTCACTCTTCACCTTCTCTTGCAGATCGTCCTCGCTTGCATCGCTCCAGTTCTCAGTGTCGGAGAGCTCGATGTCGTCCAGCGAGGACCCGGTGAAAGAGCTTCTTGTTCTTGGCGAAGTTGTGGTACTTCTTCTTCGCCGGCTCACGAGTTGGGGCCTTCTTGTTGCGGTTCTTGTCGGTGTAATCGTTCTTGCCTGAACCTCCTTGTTCGCTCTTGCCCTTCTCCAGCTTGGGGCAGTACGCTCAAATGTGGTTGGGGCCACCACACTCGAAGCAAGTGATCACGCCACCTCTTTTCCTCTCTCTCTCACCCTCTTGTAGGCATGAGAAAACTTGCGAGCAAGAAGAGCAAGCTCATTTTCTGGAAATTTTTTCAGTTGGTCATCGCTTAGCTCGCAAAGGGTGGAGAGAGAGAAACCACAAGAAGAGTTAGAAGAGGAAGATCCAATGGGATCGGTGACCAAGGCCATCGACTGAGATTTCGTCTTCCACGAGACGACGTCGATCTCATAAGTCTTGAGACGGGAATAAAGCCCATCAAGAGTCAAGGTCGACAGGTCGGTGGTGTCCTTGATGGTGGTCACCTTCATCTCCCAAACGCGCAAATCGAGTGCGGTCAAGAAATGTCGAGCATTATCCGAGTCAGGGTATATACAACCAACTGCTCGAAGATCGCTCAAGATCTTGGTAAAACGACCGAAACACTCATCAAGACTCTTACCAGCGTGTTGTTCAAACTTGTTGAACTCACGCTTGAATTGGTCCTGTCGAACCGTCTTGATTTGGGTAGTGCCCTCATGGTAAGCATCGAGGGTTACCCAAATCTCATGAGCAGAACGAAGGTGAGAAATCCTGTCATACTCACTTCGGCTAAGACCCTGTATGGGGGTGTTCCTTGCCTTAGTGTTCGCCTCAACGTCAGCCATATTGCTGGCCGTGACGTTTTCATCGGCAGGAACCTCATATGGGAGTTTCACCTTCTGCCATATCAGGAAGCCCTAGGCAGTGATGTATGACTCCATGCGCGACTTCCAGAATGGAAAATCGACTCCAGAGATAATGGGTGGCTTGGTGGAATACTTGTCCATCGCCATGGCTCTTGAGACCGGTCAAGATCTATGAAAGAGCAAAACCGGCTCTGATACCAATTGAAAGACTGAGATGGCGACCAGAGGGGGGTGAATGGTCCCAAAATAAATTTTCCCACCTCTTGGACAAATACTAGCCAAAGACTCAGTAATGCTTGTAAAGAACAGAGACTAGAAAAACACAAGCAGTGTTCAGAAAACAGCACGACTCCAAAAGCCAATCTGTGATCTTGGCTTGCTCGTGAGATTCTAATGATCAAGATAGACTTGAATTCCTTCTCACACGTCACAGCAAGAAAGATATCATAGGAGTAAACACCAAAACTCGATCATTTAAGAATTCATCATGAAGGGACAAAAGATCGGTTTCTTTGCAGAACTTAAACCAGGGTTGCCTAGAGGATTTGGATATGTTCTGAGTGAAGATTCATCCAATCAATCTCTCATCCTTGGCAACAAGAACCAGAAGCAAATCAAAACTAAAGAACTGCAAGTCACACGTTTACGCATTTCAAGAACACACAGATTTACAACTTGCAACAAGAACGCAAGGATTGCCTAAATGATTGGAAGCATCGAATCAAGAGAAGAGTTCATCAACCACGAATTTCAACAAAGATTCAATAGCATGTAGAAGGAGATGAGGCAAATCCAAATTACGTAAAGTAAATTGCAAGTAAGTAAATGCGGAATTTAGATAACATAATTTAAGTGCGTAATATAAATGCGTAAAGGAAATGAAGCAAGAACATAAATGAAGAACATTTCATTTCTGGAAGGGAGGTTTACAAAGCCTCACAACAAAGTGGGCAAAACTCAAATGAGCAGCAAAGACCTCAGAACCTTCAAAGAGGGGAGGCTGCCCCTACCCCTCTATTTATAGTGACCTGGGATCAATTTCCACCCTTGGATGTCTTGCTTCAATCCTAAGCCAACTTCCAAGAGTCAGGATTTGATCCTTACACTGTCACTCTCAACAACTCTCAACTACACTCCGGTACTTTTTAGTACACCTGAAAGCAAGCTACACTTTATCCACTACTTTATCTTCCAGAACTGCAACCCTACAGCTCTCGTTGATCCAAGTAGTGATAAGCTAGCTTCTCCAATGATCTCTTGTCTCTTGGAACTGCACCGACTTCATCTCCGACGAACTTCCGGCCAACTTGAACCTCCGGCCATCCCATGCCTAGTTCCAGCCTCCCTTCGCCTCACCATGACCGCCAAATGAAGTCCTACACCCACAAAGACAAGAAGACCCTTCTTGGTTCCACCATGAACCCAGCGCATCAATTTTATCACGAATTTGGGTTAGTACAGACCAAAACGGACCAAAACTGCAGTATCCTGTTTTCAATACAGCAGTAATCTTCTCAATTTTTTTATGATTTTTTATATTGCTCATATGAAAAACTTGTCAACATGAAAAAGTTGTGTTTCAAAATTTTCTACAACTTTCATGTAGAACACATAATTTTTGTTAGCACGAGAAGAACTTCAAAAAGGCATATTACTGCACGCTGTCAAAATTGGTCCGTCATACACGTGAGATTCTCTATTAACCTTCCGGATTTTATATGATTTTTTATGTTGCTCAAATGAAAAACTTGTCAACATGAAAAAGAAGAGTCTTGAAATTCTCTACAACTTTTATGTAGACCAAATAATTTTTTAAGCACGGGAAGACCCTTAAAAAGTGCTAACAAGAATCGGTCCGGCGCAAATGAAAATTGGTCCGCCGCAAACATGAAACTCATTGTTAACCTTCCCAATTTTCTATGATTTTTTGTGTTGCTCAAATGAAAAACTTGTCAACATGAAAAAGATTCGTCTTGAAATTCTCTACAACTTTCATGTAGACCAAATAATTGTTGGAGCACGGAAATATTTTCAAAAATGCATATTACTGCACGAGAGTAAAATTGGTCCGTCATACACATGAAAACCATCGCGATTTGGTCCGTCATACACATGAAAATCATCGCGATTTGATCCGTCATACACATGAGAACCATCGCGATTTTGTTCGTCATACACATGAAAAACCACTGCGATTTGGTCCGGCGTACACGTGAAGCTCACTGAAATTTGGTCTGTCGCAAATGCAACTCCAACTTGAAATCAAATTAAAATCCAAACTCAAATCTAAGCTATCCTAGATCACATAAAGTCAAATACTCATTATAAACATGGATGGACCTTGCCGCCATAAGGCATGTTGAAGAAGAAATGGATGGCCTTGAAATGTCCGTCCAGTGTGTTGTTCCTCTCTCAATGAATGAAACTAGTCGGGTCACGTGATACGTTGCGTCGTGCGAAATTTCGGTGCGTGACGCTGCGACGTGCGAAATTCGGGAAATTCGGTCGTGCACAGCGCGTCGCTGCGCCGTGCGAAATCTTGTTTTTTTAAAAAAAATTGTCGTTAGGACCCGTCAGCAAATCTGTGAACTGCTATAAACTTCGACGAATCTGTGTTTTTTTGAGAGAAAAACGCGGACTTATTTTTTGTTGTTTTTATTTCAGTTTTCGTGTTTTTTTTAAAAAAAATAGGTCGCTAGGACCTATCGTCGAATACGTGAATTGTTATAAACATTCTACGATTCTGTGTTTTTTTTAAAACCGCGAACGTATTCTTTGTTTTTTACGTCTATTTTGCTAAAAACAGCCGAGAGGAGCTGAACATAAACTGCAGAGAGACCTAAACGTAATTTTGTTTTTTTTCGGGGTCCGTTCTACTAAAAACCATCAAAAGGATCTTAACGTAAACCGCAGAGGGACCTAAACATAATTTAAAAAAAATTCGGATCTATTTTGTTAAAAAACCGACCGAAGGATCCGAAAGTAATTTTAAATTTTACAGAGGACCTTTTGGCAAGGAGAGGTGACATGGCACCAGTGGAAGGCCAGCAATTTCTGCGCGCTTAATATAAGGTGTGTCTATATATATATATATATGTGAGCATTTTTAAACGATCCGAAGGATTTCTTATTGAAACATTTTTTTAAGACTTGTACTGAAACATGAGCACGAGACTTTGGGGCTATTTGGAACTCCGGTGGCCAACTCCGACACGTAAACTGCAACTATGTAGGTAGGAATGAAAACGTTTCAGAAATGGTCGGTAATTTGGCTGTTCCATTTTTCACATTTTTTACAGGTAATAAAAACGAAATCGAAAACCCTCGAAGCGGATTCGGAACGAAACGGATACAGAAACGAAAGCGAAAAATTCCACAAAAACATAGTACATGATCTATCCACTAGTATACACAATTATTAAAACTAGGTCAACACTAACTATTTGAGAACAAAAAGTAACCGAAAAAAAGGGAAACAAGAAAAAGAAACAGTAATGGATGTTTCTCCAATAGGCCATTCTCAAGGTCACAACTGTTGGAAATTGGTGCAATATTTTTATTCCAGATTTTATATCGAGGTAAAAGTAACATAAGACTAAAGATGCATACAGGTAACATATTGTACTTCAGAAAATGCTCAAGAATTGTATATTAACGGAGTTGATTTATCACATGAACAACTTACGATTGGGCTTGCTAAAGAATCGGAAGCAGCGCAGCGCAGACGCAGTCGTGGAAGTAGTCGATGTCGAGGAAGAAACAGAGCGGTCGCGCTGATGCGCTGCCTAGAAACCTTATTGCCGCCCCGTGCAGGTGAACTCTGCGGCAATGGTTCGGAGATACCACTCACCCTCCACGGTGCACGTCGAGGAGGAAGGTCGGCGAAGTTCAACAGGTCAACACAACAGTATATCAATCCAGAGATGAGGAGGAAGAATGGAGGAGAAATTCAGTGTCTCTTTCCTGGACGTCTCTAGGAGTTTATATACAAGCGCACTAGTAACTGACCACATTATGTCAGTTAAACGCAGTAGTTACTAGTAACTGACCATATAATATCAATTAACTGACTGCATAATGTCAATTAACTCACTAGTAACTGACTGAAAATGACACCGAATTAAAACAAATGTTTAAATCGCATTTAAACAGATTGAATGGAGAGATAATTGCAAGGTTCAGCAAAGCAAAAGGTCACAAGTCACGTGAACGCGCGCGTGTGTTTAGCCACTATACATCCTATACCATTCTCATACCAAGTATCATTATTTAAGAGGTAGCAATGACTCCACGTTTTAAGTTGTCTTTCCTTCACTTGGCTAGGCAATATGATACTAAATCATGCATGCTTCGGAATTAAAGGAAATAGGCCAATTTCTAACAACAATTGTACAGGTATGCTGAAGCAACAATGGGCCTCACAAATAAGCCATAAATAATTTGATGGGCTAGGTTTTATCAAGCTTAAATTTTACCACACTGCACTTCACATAGCAAATGTACTAGCGTTCATAATTTTCGTATCAATAGACATGGTATAACTATAAACAGGAAAACCCAAACACCATGGCTGATTAACCTTTAAGAGAACACGACAAAGAAAAGAGCTGCAAGACTGTAGAGTTAGAGCAAACAACATTAATTACTGTATTACAGAGAAATAATCTAAACGGTAGCAGCAAATGATTATCTGACAGTTCATGTATTCCAGGCATATACAACTGTCAGGAAAAATTGTACTCGTTTTGGAGATTTGGTATCCGTTCATCCTACGTATACAATAAATCGATATGGCGTGATCTTCACATCCTTAACTGGCGTAAATCATCATGGTGCAATGCTCAAGCAGATAGCAGTGCGGATCAAGTCATAATAGTATTTATTAACAAACCAACGCATACACAAGCATGCACACTCACATAGACACCCAAACACACTAAAATCAACTAGTTAACAATCCCATGGCAGCAATTGACCTAAATATATTCTGCAATTTTCAGTAAATATCGTGACAGACACAGTGCTAACAACCCAACAAAAACGAAGACCAAGCTTTGATTCCACAGTTCCAATCAACAAAAAAGAAGACCTAGCTTTGATTCCACAGCATTGATGAAAGCCAAAAACCACCAATAATTCCCACTCAGAGCACCAGGAGTGGAAAAAGAATAAAATTCTCGAAATTTAGCTTCCAATCTACATGTTTTCCCGTGGGGGTCGGGGGGACGCGGTGGGGGAGGACGAGGGGGTGGCGCGGTGGGGGACTAGAGTAGACGCGGTGGGGGTGGCACGGTGAGGTGGCGGTGCAATGGGGGGCGGCGCCGTTGCGGCCTGCGGGTGAGACGGGGTGGCCGGGTCACGAGCAGGGTGTGTGAGTTACTTGTGTTGAGAGTCCTAGCCTCCTAGGGTTGCTAATTGGCGGGTGGGCTTGATCTAGTACTGGACCGTTCGGTCGGAATTTCCGATTCGAGTTGTATGGAATTTTCGTTCTGTTTCTATCGGAATTGGCTCTCCCGTTTCCGAAAAAAATTTCCGTTTCCATTTCCGTACCAACACTTTTCGTTTCCTTTTCCGAAAAAGGCTTTCGTTTCCATTTTCCTCCTTCAGAACGGTCGAAAAGTTTCCGTTCCATTTTCTATCTGTAAGGAAGCTCCACTCAGTGTTAGAGACTCGAGAGGTACAAGGCTCATCGGTCACGTCTTTGAAGTTTTGAAGGAAGTAAGTTCACAAATACTACAATCATATGTATTTGCAGGAAGCAAACTTACATTGTGCTTTTTAAGAAAACCTAACACATCAGATTCTCACAGTAAGAAATGCATATATGAACAAAGGCTGACAGATCTCTTAGTTCACAGTTTACACACATCAAATTTCTGGAACAGTACTACTTTCCAAATCTAATAGTTATGCTCAAGTATTCAGTTTTTGCTTGACAGAAGCAAACAGATCCTTGAGGGGGCGATTTGGAGCATCAACTCGGGTGACTATCTCGACGACTTTGAAGGAAGATTCCTCCGGGCATAACAATGCTTCCACAGCAACCTCTGCAACCTGCTCTCTCGATATGGAGCCCTCGTAAAGAGTGTCCTACATATAGTTCACATACAAACATCACGTATTTTACTTGTTGGAAGAAGGGGGGTTCTAGATAACAAGGTACAAAATTATAACGTTTTATGGAGTGCGTAAATTGCATCACAAGTCTCTCAATTTGCAATGATTTATTAGCTAGGTTCCTAAAGAAGTATCACCATATTACAGCGGTGGAACTAGAAAATTTTTAATAGGGATGCACACTTCACACGTACAATTCTATAGTTTTGTGCAATAATTTGGTATCATCGTAAATCCAATATATATATTTGAAATTTACTAAAAGCGCAAATATGTTTACTATTCGGTGTGTGTGGACCTGACATTTTATTTCCTGACAGTTATTTGTAAATCAGTCAGGGTTAAAAGAGTTATCCATGTTGTTCATTCACTAGACATCAAGGGCACGTTTGCAGGACCATTAGGAATAGCAGCAGCTGTCAAGAAAGGCATGAATTCTGGTAGTCACACTACAGGTCTGGTCACCTCGTTGAAGGTTGAGGTCATAACTCAGTTCAACAATGAACCTTACACGGAGCACCACATGTTATGACTGGAAAATTTATAAACACTATTAGCTACTCACTCCAGTCACCAAAGAATGTTATTTTAGGCATCGACACGGTCTTCAAAACACAACTTTGACCACTAATTTATATTGTAATATATTTATAAAACCTAACAAAATTATACATTTATAAGTTCTTTTCGAGACAAATCTGTTCATACTATATTCATGTGCTCAACCTAAATATTGAAAAAGATATGGATAGTCAGTGTAGAAAATTTGACTGCACGTAATCCAAAATGACATTCTTTTGTGACTGGAGGGAGTATATCTCCGCAACTAATAATGGAATGGTAGCACTAATCTTGCAAATTCAGGGGTATGTGAGGAAGATTGAAACAGGATCAGAGTGAGAAGTAGAACAGAATGAAATACTTGATACAAGTATGAGGGCTTACCTCTAGCTCCATGACTATACTCCCAGTTGGTGGTTGTTCTGTCAGCCCTCCAGGCCTTACAATGGTGTAGTTTATTCCTGATCCCCTGATGTGTTTCTCTGCCTGCAGTTTTGCAACGAGTACTAAACCAAATAGGTTGAGCACAATGTAGGCTGGATTCAGAAGTTGACCCATTGCAGCCCCATTTACTAAAATGGAGCTTATGAGTATGAATCTTGTAACTCCAGCCTTTCGGCATGCTTCCACAAGGTTCACTGTGCCAAAGTTGTCCACCTGCAATAGCATAATTTTCTCCTAGCTATCACTTGTATAACAAAAACAGTTACACCTGCATTCACAAGTAATACGATAGGAGCTCTGAAAGTTTTGTATGCATGCCACTGATGGATTAATTGATAAATATGATGATGAGATCAGCATCAGCATAGAATCTAAAGATGTCAAGAGAAACTCAACAAAAAGTCAAATACTATAAGCATTTATTCTGAAAAACCAGCGGCAAGGAAGCAAAAATAGTATAGCCTCTAGTAATCAGACAGTAGCAGATACACAGATTTTACAATTCCCTAGTGCAGTTTATGGATCTGAGACTTTTAGCAACCTCATCATTGAGATTGTAACGTTTTCTGTAATGAGTGTACACGTCATGTGGGGCATGAAGTACAGGCGTAGGGCTAAGCCAGGAGGCACAGCACCTGGTCAGGAGGTTGGCAGCTCCAACAGCTAAGCTGGCCGCTTCATCTTATCTAGTTATCTCCAGTTATTTGCTTGCTTATCAAGTTAGTAGTTTGTTGTCAGTTCATTAGTTCAGATTATATGGTTAGTCAAGATTGTTAGGGCTGTCCTATATCAAAGGCACAGCAGTTCATTTGCTGGCATCAAGAAATAAACCAATCTACTTCCTCACCTCACTTCTCTGTTTCTCATCTTTTGCTTGGTGATGTTTACCATGCGCCCAAATATCAATATGGTAATCTTCGTCGATTACCAAAAACAAGCCATTTATGGTTATTTTCAGTAAGTATGTGCATATCCAGTATAGCGTCTTTTTCACTCCACAAGGATGAAGATCAAATGAATACGCGCCTACTCGTCACGGCCCCTAAACCTCATGAGAGGCAGCAGGCCAAGGAAAGGCCAGTCACTTCCCACCGTTACCCGCTGTGTCCTCAGTCCCAGAGACACGACAGTACATGGTCAAAGTCTTAAACAAATGGAAACTGGGAGAAAAAAGAAACAGAAACCTATTGGTGAAAATTGATCTACCATCCATCATAACTAGCATTATTCACAATGTGGTAAAGTATAATGTGTGTATTTGAATAGGATTTTGGCCTTATATTTCCCATTTGCTATTCTGACTCTTGTACATGTAATATATAAAGACCTCTTTGGTCTATGGTGATAGTTTCCGTGTTTCACCCAAAACATAAGACGGTATTAAAGCAAACCCAAATCCTATCCAAATATGAATGTGCCTGAGCACATAAAAAGTTCAACTAGTGGATCACATTGGCTCAATTACACATATTCTTGTTCCGTTTTCCTCTTTTATAATTATCTTAAGTAAGCTATGTTCTCTACTTTGTCGATCAGAAATGATGAAAATGGATTGGGACTTAGACTCGCATACTCAATGCCAATACTGCAGGTATAGAAGAATAGGTGAATAAGTACGGTAGCAGATCGCAATCTAGCTAGCTAGTGTCGAGTTCTACCAAAATTGAACACTTTACTAGCACAAGCATGTCAATGAGAACCATTCTAACAACAAACTGAAATCCTACCAGCTAACTCCGCGATACCGAAGAAATCAAAGCATTGGACAAGATGGAACAAGCTGCACTTCAATTCGCACACAAACCTTCCAGGGAGCAAATGGGTCAAACGACCGCCGGAACCCCGTCGCGCAGACGACGGCGTCCACGCCGCGGACGGCCTCGACCAGCCTGTCGGCGCCCTCCGTCACGTCGGCCCTCACCTTCAATTCAGCTCAACCAACACGCATCTCACACCACCATCACTGACAAAACAAGAGCAACACAAGTGCAGCTTAACTCACGAGCTGAAGGTTGGGGTCCTGGGGAAGGCTGCCGCGGGCCTTTCCCACGTCCGTCGTGCCGGCGACGACGCCGAATCCCCTCTCCAGCAGCTTCTCCACGACCCGCTTGCCGGTGCGGCCCGTGGAGCCGGCCACGAACACGGTGGTCGTCTTCTTGGCGTCCGGCGAGCTAGCCGACGCCGCGTCCATCCTGGAGGCGGCCGTGGACGTGAGGTGGGGCTTTCTGGTGGTGGGTGTGAGGCAGGCGAGCGCGGGAAGCAGGCGGGGGCGGGCGGTGATGCCGTGGAGAGCGCTGGCCATGGGTTTTGTGTGGCGTGTGGTCTGTCCGCCCGAGATGTTTCTAGTAGGCTTTGCTACTTAGTCGAATAGTAAATTTCATCAAACAATAAGTTCCTTACACAAACTATGGAAAACAATATACTTTACCTTCTATTTTACAAAACTAAAAATTTTAGCAGAAAATGTATCACAAAACTACAGTCTCACATGTAAGACTACCATCTGGACCATTTTATCAAGTCTGTTATCAATTCTAAAACGATACAAGTTGACCTAAAATATATAGTTTTTTAAAATATAAGCTAAAATATGTAGTTTTTTTTATAGTTGTACTAAAAATCTATAATTTTATGAGATTTACTTTTAATCGATTGAAAAAAAAGAGAATGGGAATAATCTCCGCCACTTATGTTATGGAGCTAAATTATAAAATATAATTATATTTTAATTATAGAAAGTAGAATTGTATAACAAAGATAACTATCTCTGTGCAGTTGGGCACATAAATCTCACCCGTTTTAACATATGAGCTGGTCTGTGGTTGACATGGCAACCTCGTCAGCGGATCAGCAAATAAAAGGAGAAAAAAAAAGATGATTGGGACACCTGTGAGGCTCATCCACTTCTTCATCCTCTCTCTTGATCCATACATGCTCTCCAGATCTCATCGCTAGCCATCTCTGCAACTCCCCCAACATCACCTCCACCCCTGCCACCATGAGCGCCTCCAATCTCTCGAGTCCCACCTGCTGTTGCCCGACCACCGGTGCTGGCAGTGCAGGAGACGCTGCTCCGCGAGATAAAATGGGACTTAACTTTAGGCCCTGTTTGGCAAAGCTCTAGATCCCAACTCCACCTCAAAGCTGGAGTTTGTAGGCTAAAATAAAGTGAATTAAGTTTATATTTTTAGTCTAAAATGTAAATAAGATGATCCAGATAAACATTCTTAATGTACTCACAGCTCCAGCTCTATAAATTTCTCGAGCTAGGAATACCCTGCTCCATCAACTCCACGGATTTTGGTAGAGCTAGAGCTGTCCCAAACACCTCCTTAATCTCGATATTCTTGTAGAAAGCACGCACACTTCACTTGTTGGATTCCTTTGCTAAGCCTGGAGAGAAGGCATGCAACGTCTTATTATATATGTTCGCTTTGGCTCGAGGTTGGAGACTTTACCTTTGACCATGTAGAGGTTTATTTATGTCTATGATGAGTATTTGATTTTATGTGATCTAGGACCGTTTAGATTTGAGTTTTGATTTAAAATTGATTTCAAGTTGGAAGTATTTTTGTGCCGGCATGATAGGTTACGCCTGACCAAGTTTAATCGGTTTTATATTTGCGTTGGGCCAAATATTGCATGAGTTGCATTTGCGCCGGACCGGGGTAGAAATGATTTGCTTTTGCGCCGAACCGAGTTAGGATAGACTTCACGTTTGCGCCGGAACAAGGGAAATGAGAAAACATAGAGTTTTCCTTTTGCGCTGGATCAAGAGAAATGAGAAACAGAGAGTTTCCCATTTGCGCCGGACTGATTTCTTAGCGTCGGACCAAGTCACAGTGAGTTTCACGTTTACACTGGACCGGTTTTGACAGCCGGCAGTAATTAGCGTTTTTGAAGGTCTTCTCTTTCTCAAACAATTATTTGGTATAAATGAAAGTTGTAGAGAATTTCGAAACGCAACTTTTTCATGTTGACAATTTTTTCATCTGAGCAATATAAAAAATCATAAAAAATTGAGAGGATTTCTGCTGTATTGAAAACATGATGAAGTGTTTTGGTCCGTTTTGGTCTGTTCTAACCCCAATTCGTGATCGAATTGATGCGCTGGGTTCATAGTGGAACCAAGAAAGGTTTTCTTATCTTTGTGGATGTATGACTTCATTTGGTGGTCATGGTAAGGCGAAGGGAGGCTGGAACTAGGCATGGGATGGCCGAAGATTCAAGTTGGCCGGATGTTCGCCGGAAGATGGCCGGAAATGAAGTCGGTGAAGTCCCAAGAGACAAGAGATCAGTGGAGAAGCTAGCTTACCACTCCTTGGATCAAGGAGAGCTGTTGGGTTGCAGTTCTGGAAGATAGAGTAGTGGATAAGTGTAACTTGCTTTGAAATATGTGCAAAATCCTGTATGGTAGTGGGTTTCGGGTTTACATGAGAGTACCTGAGAGTAGTTGAGAGTGACAGTGTGGGAACAAATCCTAACTCTTGAAAGTTGGCTTAGGATTGAAGCAAGACATCCAAGGGTGGGAATTGATCCCAGTACACTATAAATAGAGGGGAAGAGGCAGCCTCCCTTGCGAGGAAGTTTTCAGAGAAATTGTTGTTGCTCTCATGAGCTTTGCCCACATGTTGTGAGGCTTTGTAAAACTTCCATCCAGAAATTACAAAGATCTTTCTCTCAATTCTGAATTTAAATTCTACACTTACATTATGTCTTTACTACATGCAATTTAAATTCAATATTTACATTCTCGCTTTTACCTTATGCAAGTTGGATTTGCCTCCTCTCCTTCTACTTGCTTCTAGTTCTTGTTGCCAAGGATGAGAGATTGATTGGATGAATCTTCACACAGATCATATCACAATCCTCTAAGCAATCTTGGTTCAAGTTCTGTAAGAAACCGATCTTTTGTCCCTTCATGATGAATTATTGATTGATCGAGTTTTGGTGTTTATTCTTATGATTCCTTGCTTGATGTGACTTGTGAGAAGGCATTCAAGTCTATCTTGATCATTAGAATCTCACGAGCAAGCCTAAATCACAGATTTGCTTTTTGCTTGTTCTTGGTGGATTTTCCTTCTCAGGGAAAAAGAGCGGAACTTTAACGTTGATTCTTCAAATCGATGGTTGGAATAGGTTCATGAAATCCTAAGAATCACATCTACCAAGTTGTATGGTCACTGGAACGTTAGATTCAAAATCCCATTGATTTTGCTTTTGAAGTCGTGTTGTTTTCTGAACACAGTTTTTACTGCCTTTTATTTTCTCTAGTCTCTATTCTTTACAAGTAGTGCTTTGTTTGGGTGGTATTTATCCAAGAGGTGGGAAAATTTGTTTTGGGATCATTCACCCCCTCTGATCGCCATTCTGATCTTTCAATTTTCTTCTGGAAGCTGATTCTATTTCGTTGTTATTTGTACGTGTTCCAAGTTTATAAGTCATATTTTTTAATAATGTCATCCATAAATATATACGTATTTTATATTTTAATATAAAATTAATATGATGTTTTCTTATATCCCTAATTAATATTTATTTTTATTTTATATTCTCTATATGCATATATTGAATACAATGCTTAGTGGTAATAATTAAAGGTAATCTAATCATTTTTAATATCTTTATGGTCTATGTGCTAAAAAAAAATATGTTTTAAAAACTTGAATGGGGAGTATTCTGTAATATGTGCTCTACAGCAGCACAGCTTCAATGACGTGAATTGAAAAGCAACCTCAAATGCATGTAATATACTTCGTTCGGTCAAAAAAAAAGCATGTCGCTTTGAATATTGATTGGTCATCAAAACGCAATTGCTAACTGATTTATATTGTAATATATTTATAAGACCCAATAAAATTATAATATTATAAAAGCATCTTTTAAGATAAATCTATATATACGATTTTTACGTATTTCATCTAAATTCAATAGCTAAAATTTCGAAAGATTAATTACGTGTATCCCCCGACGACTTTTTTTTAACCAGAGGAATTACATTGGTAAATTATTGAGTAGTGAAACGAGTATTGCGGGCGTACATAATGTGGTGATGATTTCATCGGCCAGCTCACACGTTTGGGTGTACTACAAACTAGACTATCGAGCGCGGCGTGCAACGCCGTGACCGTCGCTCCCCACGCGAGCAAATCGGGAAAACGTGCGACTGTCGCTCCCTACGCGAGTAAATCGAGAAAACACGCGAAACGGTTGAAAGGATATAATCTGCGATTTCGCTGGAACGGAAGGTCCGCGTGGGGAAAAACAGAAAACAGAAAACAGAAAAAAGAAAATAAACTTTTTTTCTTCAGAAAAGGACCTAAATAAAATTTTGGTTTTTTCGAATAAGGGCTTAAACGTAATACTATAAAAAAGCAAAAAGGACCTAAATGCAATGTATTTTTTTCTAAAAAAAGCACTCGGGCGTTTTTTTCCGAAAAAAAGACCTAAACGTAATTTTAAGTTTATGAAAAAGGACCCGCGCGCAAGGTCGAAAAACGCATAAAGGACCTAAACGTAATATATATTTTTTCAAAAAAGGACCTAACCGTAATTTATTTCTCGAAAAAGGATCTAAACGTAATTTTTTTTTGAAAAAAGGACCTAAACATAAATTGTTTTTCACAGCTCGGCCGAGCCGGCTCAAATCATTATGGTGCCAGGAACTCTATAGAGTATAATATAGGAAGGATGCCATCGCCAGGGTTCCAAATCTCGCCGAATTTCTTTCGAACCACCCCGAAATCTAAACTACCAGCCGGAAAAAAAAATTAAAAAAAAATTGAAATTTCTACATTAACCCGAAATTTTGGTTTTTCTAGCCGAAATTTCGTGTTTTTTGGCCGGTTTTGAAACTTTCAAGGCCGGATTTGGTCCAATAACCCTTAGAAAAGTCATCTCCTATGAAAATTTGTTGAAAAACCGAATTTTTGAGACATTTTAAAATTTTGGCAGAAACACTGTCAGATTTTTATAAAATTGTAAAAGTTTGATAATGTGGTGAAAATTTTATGGTACTATCTTTAGTATTTTAGTATCATACATAAAAAAGTTCAAAATAATTTAACTTCACTTGTTATCTTTAAAAAATAAAAAAAAGAATGAACATAATTGGGACAATTACATTGTCAGAATTTTATAAATTTTCTTGTGTGTGATTATGATCTAATGTTTTTTTGAGAGATTAATAATTGACTCAGTACCATTATATAAATTTTTCAAAAAATTTAAACTTTGTTTGTTTGGTCAATCAAATCTATGTAAGCATTGAACTTCGTTTGTTATATTATATTTCAAAAATCAAAAAGAGAAAGAACATAAATGGTATTGTGCCTTGTAAGAATTCTATAAATTCACTGGTGTGTGATCATGATTCAAAATTTTTGTGAGATATTAAGCATTTACTTATCACCCTTATGTAAAAATTTCAAAACTTTTAAACTTTTTTTATTGCTAAAGCAAATCTATGTATTGATCATCAGGCTTTTATCACGACGTAGCACTGTCTGAATTTTACAACATTATTTAAGAATTATCATCATCTAAAAATTTTACATGAACACTAATGTTACATCAGGACCATCCACAAAAATTCTCACAATTTGTTAACGTGGTTTATATAATTTTTCATTTTGTTCAAGTTTGCCGGTAAGCCTTTTAACAGGGCAGTAGTACTGTTCAAATTTTTAAAATTTATGAAGCTTGATAATCTTCTGAAAATTTTATGAGAACATTAGTGATGCGTCATAACCATGCAAAAAAAATTAAAAGTTTTATAACGTAGTTTGAACCATTTTGCACTCGGTTCAAAATTACGAGTCAGCGTTTTATCAGGATAGTAGCAATGTTCGAATTTTTAAAACTTTCATAGACTTCAGAATAATCCGAAATTTTTACGAAAATATCATCAATGTGTCAGGACTTTCCAAAAAAAATTTCAAAATTTTTCGACATCGTTTGACCCACTTTTTTCCATTGCAAAAAGACCGAAATTTCGGTATTTTTTGGAGAATTTCGTTTTTTCTTGGTAGAAAACGAACCGAATTTGAATTTTGGTTTTTCAATTTCGGACGAGATTTGTCCGAAATACCCGAATTTCGCCGAAATTTTGGATTCCGGTCTCGAACGGTATTTTATCCGAAAATAAAATTTGAATCCTTGGCCATCGCTTTCTAACATCAGAGTACCTACTCCTCACGACTTTATCTATGCGCAAATACTAAATTAATTTTGACTTACTATTCAAAGCATTAAAACTTATGTCCTATTTGGAACAAATGAATTTTCATACGAAATTAACAGAATATCGTTACTTCTTGTAAAACTCTTATGTTCAAGAGAGGGCCATGCAAGTTTGAGAAATCTCTCTAAGGTGAACCTTGAGATAACGAGCTACACCTAAAAACATAGGTCAATGCCGTGAAAAGAGCATGGCGAAAAAGGCTTATCTGAAAGCAAAAGGTCAAGGGCCCCTGCCCACTGATACATGCATCTGAGCCATCTGACTCACCGAAAGGTAATCATTTGCCAGTAATTTGAATAAAAATTACTTTTAATCCTCTCTTATCGTCACCCAAACCACAATGCCTAGTAGTCGAAAAAACAGAGGTAAGTGCTTCCATTGATGCGCCTACAGCTACTACGCATAACAAAAGTGCTTTTATTGAGCAAAAACGATTTGAAACCAGTCCAAACAGCACGATATCATCATTTTGGTGCCACTAAACAATACTCCCTCCAGTAAAAAATAAGTAATGTTGTAGGATCAATGCAGTCCAACTTTGTAAACTTCAGCAAACATTATTTCGATGAATATTTAGATTGGGTATACAAAAATAACATGTTTAAATTTGACTCAATTAGTCTTTCGTAACATTGTAGTTTCATTATTATATTATAATAGAAATTAGTTGTCAAAGTTAGACAATATCGATGCCTAAAACATTACTCTTTTACGACTAAAGGGAGTATCTGCTAGCTAAGCATCGTGTTGACATTACCAATTAACTGAAAGATGATCTCTCCTTAATTTTAGGGGGTGTTTGGGACAGCTCCAGCTACACCAAAATCCGTGGAGTTGGTGGAGCAGGGTATTCCTAGCTCCAGAAATTTATGGAGCTGGAGTTGTGAGTACATTAAGAGTGTTTAGATGTGTCATCTTGTTTATATTTTAGACTAAAAATATAAACTTAATTCACTTTATTTTAGCCTACAAACTCCAGCTCTGAGGTGGAGCTGGGATCTGGAGCTATACCAAACAGGGCCTTAGTACGAGATTCAGGCACTACTAAAAAATGCCATGAAATGCCACACAAGACCAGAACACGGCATGATAGTTACAATACAACACCAGCCAACAGCCCTTACATGATTTTACAATATTTGGTATGGTGTAGTTGAAGCATTTGTTGGATAATTAGGCGTATTAATGATGGATCTATTTCGAAAATAAGATATAACAATAATTAAAGTTAGAACAGATGAAACAAATAAACTAGACAGAAGTAATATGGCAATTGCAATGTCTATCTCATCTATATTATTAGGTAAACAAAACATAGATGAGGTTCGTGTGCATTACCGAGATGACGCGAAGACGTGCTCGAACCGGTAGCAGATGCCGATGAAGATCAGAAGACGATGTAGGCGAAGCTGACCGTCGGTGAAGAAACCAGCGAGCAGTCACGTGAAGACGCTTCCCAAAAACGTGATTCGCCCTCTCCCGGTGCAGGATCTCAAGGGCGGACGTTTTGGAGAACTGCTCTCCCAACAGTCGGTGCACGCTGGTGAAGGGATGGGGAAGACGGAGGCAGCGCAGTACTTCGGGAAGGCAAAAGGTTCGAGAGAGATTGATCTAATCTCTGTTTTGCATATATATAACAGAGAGAGAATCGTAGAGCACGATACGAGTCGGTTACGGATAATGCGTAATTTCCACTCCACGATTCGAGTCAGTTACGGATAAGTTCGCACAGTTAATACCACGTTAACGTAACCGTATTGACTACTTAGTCCCACGCTGCAAAAACTGCACCTGTGCAAGCCATCGGACCCGATTTGGCTGCACCATTCATGCGCATGTCGCGTACGCGCGCCGCCTGGCGTGGTAAGGTGAGGCTAGGAGAGCGAGCGCCCGCGCGCGTGTTCTCTTCTTCTTCTTCTCATGCTCAAGCATGGTGGAGGAACCTTCCCTTATAAGGTGGTCTTCACCCACCTCCACTAGCAATATGGGACTATTGCATTTTCACCTCTCTTTCACCTAATGGGTCTTTGGGATTTTCTAAGAATTATTTGTGAACTAATGGGCCTCTAGCCCAATAATTCCAACAATCCCCCACCAGATCTCAGAGGTCCTATAGGTCTTTGCCTGTTCCAAAGTACTATTTTTATACCAGCTTTTGGTGACAAGGGACTATGCCTTGAATTGCACCTAAATTTCAAGCTACATTTGTCTACAACTTGAACAATGGACTATGCCTTAAATTGCAAGTTTTGTGCAGACAAGTTTCACTTAAGGCCCTCACTGATACTGGGTTGCCGACAGTCTACCCCTCAAGTGGAGCGTAGAAGTAATACTCCTTGGCTTCTTCATGAGTTTCTTAGAGAGTACCCACGTCTTACAGACTACGACCAACAGTCGGACTCATATAGGTGTGTTCTTTCAAGAATGCTCTGTGGGACAGCATCTTTGTTTGTGTAAAAACCAACAGAACACATTAAGACCGTAGTCAACCTGTCTCACAGATTTTAAGAGTACAACATTTTTCACGAAGTGGGATGTACAATGTACTGTTCTTCAGTTAATCCAACAGTTTGTTATTACCCACGTACTAATTCACGGAATCTCCGATCACATAGCTTGGGTTACCAGTGTGGTTAACTATTTGGTAGGTCTCATTCCCATCTCTCTTGATGCACTATCTACCACATTTTGTGATAGACCATTTGTAAACGGATCTGCTAGATTCTTAGCGGTTTGGATATAATCCAAAGCTATCACTCCGGAGTTTCTCAATTTCCTGACAGATTTCAACTGTCTTTTTACGTGTCTTGATGACTTCATGTTATCCTTTGCACTGTTCACTTTTACGATAACCGTTTGATTATCACAGTTCATAAGGATAGCCGGTATCAGTTTTTCAACTACCGGTAAGTCCATCAAGAGCTCACGAAGCCATTCTGCTTTGACAGTGGCTGTATCCAATGATATGAGTTCTACTTCCATGGTTGACCTCGTCAATATGGTCTGTTTACAAGACCTCCATGAGACAGCAGCACCACCAAGAGTGAATACATACCCACTCGTGGCCTTGAGCTCATCAGCATATATCCAATTAGAATCACTATATATATCCCTCAAGTACACCAGGATACCCAGTATAGTGAATTCCATAACTCATAGTACCTCTCAGATAACGCATTACTCTCTCAAGAGCACGCCAATGATCATCACCCGGATTAGAGACAAACCGGCTCAATTTGTTGACAGCAAACAAGATGTCAGGCCTTGTAGCGCTAGCTAGGTACATAAGTGAACCAATAATCTGGGAGTATCTCAGTTGATCTCTAGTAATTCTTCGATTCTTCCGAAGAATTAAACTAGCATCATAAGGTGTTGGAGAAGGCTTACTGTCCATATATCCAAAACGGCTTAAGACCTTTTCCACATAATGGGATTGCACAAGAGTAATCCCATCCTCACTTTTGATTAGCTTGATGTTCAGAATTACATCAGCTTCTCCCAAATCCTTCATATCAAAGCTTTGGGACAAAAACATCTTGACCTCATTAATCACATCAAGATTTGTTCCAAATATAAGTATGCCATCCACATACAAGCATAGAATAACTCCCTCACCCCCACCATGGTGGTAGTATACATATCTATCAGCTTCGTTTATAGCAAAGCCTTCAGATGTTAAAGTTCTATCAAACTTCTCATACAATTGCTTGGGTTCTTGTTTAAGGCTATACAAAGATTTCAGCAACTTACATACTTTGTTCTCTTGACCATTTACTACAAATCCATCAGGCTGTTCCATATAGATTTTCTCATCTAACTCTCCATTAAGGAAAGTTGTCTTAACATCCATTTGATGAACGAGAAGACCATTAGAGGCAACCAAAGACAATAGTACACGTATTGTGGTCAATCTAGCAACAGGTGAATAAGAATAAAAGAAATCCTCATCTTCTTTTCGGGTATAACCCTTGACCACAAGTCGGGTCTTGTACTTCTCAATAGTACCATCAGGCCTAAGCTTCTTTTTGAACACCCACTTGTATCCAACTGGTTTACAACCAAAAGGACGATATATGATTTCCCAAGTTCCGTTAGCGAGAATGGAATCCATCTCACTACGGACTGTATCCTTCCAGTAGTCTGAGATGCATATGCTTCTAAAATGGTCTTGGGAACATCATCCACAAGGTACACAGTGAAATCATCACCAAAGGATTTTGCAGTCCTTTGTCTCTTGCTCCTTCTAGGAGCATCACTATCATCCTTCTTAGGATTTTGTTTATGTGTTTGTTCAAAATGCTCAATTAGCATGACAGGTTCAGGAGTTGAATCACAAGCCTGACTTGAAATGCTATGCATATCCTTTATAGGAAATATATTCTCAAAAAACGTTGCATCTCGAGACTCCATTATTGTACCGACGTGCATGTCGGATACCTCAGATTTAACTACTAGAAATCTATAGGCAATGCTGCAATGAGCATATCCTAGAAAGATACAATCAACAGTTTTAGGTTCAAATTTACGCTTCTTTATTATCGGCACATTGACCTTCGCCAAGCACCACCAAGTGCGCAAGTAGGATAGTGATGGTTTTCTTCCTTCCCATCCCTCATATGGAGTTACCTTACTGTTCTTAGTGGGAACTCTATTTAGGACATGACTCAAGATCAACAAGGCCTCCCCCACCATGCCTTAGATAATCCTGCAGTATCTAACATGGCATTAACCAAGTCAATCAGGGTGCGGTTCTTCCTTTTAGCAACCCCATTGGATTGGGCCGAATAGGGAGGCGTTCTCTCATAGATGATACCATGCTCTACACAGTATTGGGAGAAATCATTGGAGAAATACTCTCCACCACGATCCGACCTAACTCTTTTGATTTTTCTTTCCTGTTGATTCTAAACTTCTGCCTTATAGATTTTGTAGTAGTCTAAAGCCTCATCTTTTGTTTTTAAGAGATACACAGCAAAATCTAGTCGCATCATCAATTAAAGTCATGAAGTATCTTTTTCCACCCTTTGTCAACACACCATTCATCTCACAGAGATCTGAATGTATGAGTTCTAATGGTGCCAAGTTTCTTTCCCCGGCTGCCCACACAACTTTGGCACTTAGAACCTTTGACAATGAAAAATTTCAGAATTATTTTCATACTGGAAAGCTGAGACATAGAACCAAAATTAAGATGACATAGTCGTGAGTGCCAAACACTTGCCTCACTACCAATAACATTATCACAAAGATGATTCACAAATTTATTACAGACGTTCTCAAGGGAAAAACGAAACAAGCCTCCGCTGTCATAGCCTTTACCAATAAATAGTTCATACTTTGATATGACTACTTTATTCGACTCAAACACCAACTTATACCCTTCTCTGCAAAGAAGGGAACCACTAACGAGATTCTTGTTGATTGAAGGGACATGCTGCACGTTCTTTAACCGCACGATCTTTCCCGAAGTAAGCTTCAGATTTACCGTGCCAACACCAAGAACAGAAGCATGTGACCCATTCCCCATCAACATGGAGGAACCCTGAGCAACCTGGTAAGAAGAAAACAATGATACATCAAAACATACATGAATATTAGCCCCAGTGTCAATCCACCAATCGGTAGATTGACTAGCCGAAAGAACAGTGAGTAAATTACCATACCAGGTGTCTGCTTCTCGGCATTACCAATAGTCACATTGACAGATTTGGAGTTCTGTCCCTACTGATCCTTTCCTCGTTTGCGGCTTGGACATTTCTTTGCCCAATGTCCAATCTCACCACACATGAAGCAAAGCATGTCATTCTGCTGTTTCTTCTTCTTAAAGTTGGTAGTCTGAACAGCTTTTCTCTTTGACTTGAACTTACCAAAACCAGAACGCTGTACAAAATTGACGCTAGTTTGTCCTTCAACCACCTTTGGGTGCACATCCTTCGTCCGAGCTTTCTCCTCAACATCAAGAGACGCAATCAGACTCTCAATAGGGATTTCTTGCCTCTTGTGTTTTAGAGATGTAGAAAAATTCCTCCACGAGGGAGGCAATTTGGCAATGATACCACCAACCACAAACTTGTCGGGTAACGTGCACTTGAGGTGATCAAGTTCCCTCGCAATGAACTGTATCTCGTGAGCCTGTTCAACCACAGAACGACCATCAACCATTCTGTAGTCATGATATTGCTCCATAATATATAGTTCATTGCCAGCATCTGAGGCACTGAATTTATTTTCAAGTGCCTCCCACAGCTCCTTTGCATATGATATGTGCATATACACATCGCAAATGTGGTCTGAAAGAACACTAAGAACGCATCCTACAAAAATTGTGGTGACATCTTTGAACTCCTTTTCCTGCTCAGTAGTAAGGGTTCCTTCAGGTTTGCCAATCGCAACCCAATAGACGTTCATAGCTGTAAGCCACAGAGTGGCTCACATCTACCATCTCTTAAAATGAACACCGGTAAATCTATCTGGTTTCATTGCCTCAGCAAATCCAGATGCTTTCATCATATTCACCATGAAAAGCCTATCACGTTTTTGGATTGTTGGATAATTAGACATATTAATGATGAATCCATTCCGAAAATAAGATATGACAATAATTGAAGCTAGAACAGATGAAACAAATAAACTAGACAGAAGCAATATGGCAATTGCAATGTCTATCTCATCTATATTATTAAATAAACAAAACATAGATGAGGTTCGTGTGCATTACCGAGATGATGCGAAGACGTGCCCGAACCGGTAGCAGATGTCGATGAAGATCAGAAGGCGATGTAGACGAAGCTGACCGTTGGTGAAGAAACCAGCGAGCAGTCGTGTGAAGACGCTTCCCAAAAACATGATTCACCCTCTCCCGGTGCAGGATCTCAAGGGCGAACGTTTCGGAGACCTGCTCTCCCAACAGTCGGTGCACGCCGATGAAGGGACGGGGAAGACGGAGGTAGCGCAGTACTTCGGGATGGCAAAAGGTTTGAGAGAGATTGATCTGATCGCTGTTCTGCATATATATAATAGAGAGTATCGTGGAGCATGATACGAGTTGGTTACGGATATTGCGTAATATCCACTCCACGATTCGAGTCAGTTACAGATAAGTTCGCGCAGTTAATACAATGTTAACGTAACCGTATTGACTATTTAGTCCCACGCTGCAAAAACTGCAAAAGAGAACTGTGCCTACGCAAGCCATCGGACCCCATTTCGGTGCACCATTCATGCGCATGTCGCGTACACGCGCCGGCTGGCGTGGCAAGCGAGCGCACGCTTGTTCTCTTCTTCTTCTTCTTATGCTCAAGCATAGTGGAGGAACCTTCCCTTATAAGGTGGTCTTCATCCACCTCCACTAGCAATATAGGACTATTGTATTTTCACATCTCTTCCACCTAACAGGCCTTTACGATTTTCCAAACATTATTTGTGAACTAATGTGCCTCTTGCCCAATAATTCCAACAGCATTTTCCATCACAACCAATGCCTGTCGACAGCCCTTACATATTTGGTGAAGTATCCGATTGTCAAAAAAAAACTGGAATTTGTTGGTGCCTACATGTCCAAAAAAATGTACCCTAGCAGTTTGTTTAGGTCTATATGGGGAACAAGAAATGGTTCTGAGTTCATTCCTCTCCATCACTTTAGGTGTATTCACTTATATTATGCAAAAGAGCTTGTGTCAGCGTGTCCTTCAGCCAGAAAAAACCGATGTACCATCTATCCTATTCTCATTCAAAAATAGAACAACACAATTGGCCACAGATAAATTTATGTTGAAAGATAATTTAATTCCATGGAATTGGTGAGCACACGTAGCTTTCTGCATTATGATCGCACGCGGCATGGCGCGTGTTTCCACCTAGTCATTACAGATATTAAAAGGAACTGCGGTTTGCTGCTCTGCCCGTGTTTCACGCGCTCGAAGCGCTCTGGACGATGCCGCGTGGAGTTGGCCTTCGGCGGACGCGCGTCCGTTTGCCTTGCTCTCTCTGGCCTCGCCCGCTCCGCACGTTTGGCCGTCCGCAGCGTGGGGCCAGCACAGCGTGGTGTTGGCTTTTGGCGAGCGCGTGTGGCCTTCGTTGAACACGCGTCCCAGTCGCCTTCTTTGGTCTGTGCGGGAAATGTGTTGCGTTGAGACTTTTCACATGGGCACATGTACGATGTTCGCGTGCTCCAGAGGCGCGGGGAAAAAGAGGCTGGTGCCGTGGGCTGTGTTTATCATTTCTGTGTCCGTTCGATGTGAATTGGACGGCGATTGAGGTCTTATTTTTGTAGACTGTGTGCACCGTCTGTGTCGCGTGTGGCTTCGAGCCTCTGCACAGCGCTCCTCCCTGTTAGTTCTGTGACTTCTGTCCATGGAGTTGTTGGACTCCTCCCTGTTAGTTGTCCGACTGCTGGGCCTGGCTATGCGATGAACCTACTGCCAGCCTGCCAGTGCGTGTAGGTACACGTTGTTCTTGATTTGCAATTTGCACAGGCTGCTTGTGTTTTCGTTTTGCTGGTTGACGGAGCTCTCGAGAGTGCTGGCCCTGTAGCGATTGCCTCTTCTCAGCGCGCGCCAGTGGCAGCTCCTTTGCGACGAGATGCGATACTGCAGCGCCATGCCTGGTAGGTGCGCATAGTGAGTGCCGGCCCTGTAGCGATCGGCTCTTCCCAGCACTATATTTGTCTCTTTCATTCGCTACACAGCGTGCTGTCTTCGTCTGTCTATTGATCTAGCATGTTGGCGATTTGGTGCGTGTGCTCAGCGATGATATTAATTTTCCAGTTCATGTTTTGTACCCTATGCTTATAGATTTCCATCGATGCACTTTCCAGCAAAATGTCCCTCTTTGGAAGCTGGATCGTTGGATAGCCTCTGGCATGGACATCCCCTCATAGGTATGTATCTCTTCATAGCATTTGTCTTTGTTTCCCAGTACGTGCTTTATACTTTGGACAGATTTTTCACTTACGTATATTATTTTTGTTGCCTTACTGGGTTTGGTTTCGATTGAGGCCTTGCTATGCAGCTGCGTTGCGGTTTCAGTTGGAAATCCTGCACACTGTCCGTTTCTTCCTCTGCCTTCAGCTTGGTGTTTTATTTGATCGGGTAGATTTCTTCGCCATTTTCGTCGCTGCTTTTAGTCTTCTACCGGTTGTGCAAGGTATTGCTTTTCCCGGTCGGTTCTGACCGTTATGTCTATTTATTTGCATGTGCTATGTATACTTTTTCTAGATTAGTTTATGAGATTGGTGTGTATTTTGCGCCTCCCAGTGCTGCTAGGCCATTGCTCTAAACCATTCAGAAGCTGAAGGTTTCGCTTCTAAATTGCTTTAGCTAATGTGCTATGCCGAATTCATAAATATGTGACTTGGGAACATACTGTGATTTCTTCCTCGCTGGCTAAGTTTTAGCGTGCATGTGTAAATTATGGCCATAAAGTGATATTCGGTGGTTCAGAAACTAAGATTTGCAAATTGAATACCTACCACGAAAAGTGGTGGTTTCATTTTAAAAAGAATGACATATTCCAGGTGAATTGTGATGCTCATAAATACGTTGTTGAATAAATTTTGGCTTTATCTTTAATAATTTTGAGCTCTTGTGTGCTGTGGGCCTAACTTCAAATTGTCTTTAGAAAATGCAAGGATATAATACATACATTACACTGTTTTGTTTTATGCTTCCTTGTACACTTTCTTAAGAGGGAAAAAAACAAGCAGTGGCCTCAAACACATGGATGTGCCACTGCACACGCATCAGAAAAAGGAGGGAATGTGCACAAATGGCACCATAATAAAAGGCTAGATATAAGCAACAGGACTGGAAGGCGTGTAGGCCATGTAGAGTACTTGTTTTGTTCCGGGCTTTCGCCTTACAAGATGTATAGATTGCCATTTAGTTATCTGCGTTTGTATGTACCGTGTTATAACTAATAGATACCACTGAACCTGTGTGGTCCGTTAGTTTGTTATTTAGTTATTTGCACTTATTAATTTGTTCGTTGTCAAGTCACATGCGTTACTTCTGTCAATGATAGTTTTGGTCAGAGTCAAACACTTAAGAAATATTTCCATAGTTTTAGATCCTATGTCATGGTTAAAGTACTTACTTATCTACTGCGTAGAACAGGTCCTCTTTTATACGTTTTGGACAAAATTACCATGTTCTAAGCGATGTCTAAATCTAGATTAGTATAGACACAATTAAATTATATTCTTCACTATATTTGTATATTGCCTTGTCTCTTCGAGGAGTACTTTTCTTGACTTTAGCTATGCTGATGTCAAATATATTCATTCTACCAAAAAATGTTTGGTATATTTCTATACACGTAATATAGATAGCTATACGACTGTAGTTCCGGTTTCACGACTTTCTGCTTGCTCTTTCACCTGCAGGAATTTTGTCTATTATTTTTTACCATAAATGAGGGCTATTGAAGTGTCTAAGAACTGTTGCCGTGACTTCCATCTCTTGTGCTGCTACCTACCTCTCTCTCTCTAAATTTTGTATTGGTGCCTTCTATGTGTGCCTGTATTGATTGCTTAGTTTTATGTTTCATTTATTACCCCATTTTGTTGTGTTCCTGGCCATGCTTACCATGAATTGTCTTGTATTTTCCTGATAATGCTATTTGCTGCCCTTTAGATGTGTACTCTCCTGTGAGTGTTGTTTTTCTGCTCTCTGTTTTTGCTCCACCGGTATTAGCTATTATACATATACTTACTCCTATACAATGCAGTGTCCATGCCTCGCCATGCTATCGTCCACTTCGGTGAAAAGAGTTAGCAGGGTAAGAGAAAGTCGTAGGAGGCGTCATGCTGTCCATACACAACGCGGGTTGTTTGTTTCCCCACCTTCCCACTTATCACATACCACCATAGTCGATTGTCCAGGCCCTTCCCTGTGCCATTATGAGGTGTCTAGGCCAACGACTTACCCTCGTGCTAATCACCAAGGTCTTTCTACGGAAAATACTATTGCACCTCAACAGTCGCATTGCCATATGCTTGAACTTCCAGTAACACTGCCACAATATGCTGCAACGTCCCATGACATATACACTGGTTTGGTTGGTTCTTCGTCCGATTCTATAAGCCATGCTCGCTATTCCCAAGGAGACCCAATGGCCATAGAAGAACAGAATGCTGTCTCTAGAAGGAACATCCCCGGTCAATATCCTCTAATGACTTTATAACATTCTTTACGTCTCCTAGTGCCATTGCTATTCATTCTGATGCTACATCGTCGGGCTATGCTTGAAATTTCTAGGTAAACAATCATTGCTGTACTTCTCGCCTGCCATTGCTGCCTTAAATAGGAAACGACGATGCCTTAGACGATTCCGCAGCTGCACTTTAAAGACGTCTGCTTCAAATAGTGCTGGTATATATACATGCTAAGATTTCGCTTGCCTATGCTGTTGTTTTTATAACTGCTCCTACTGAGGTCATTACTTTCATTTGGGGTTTTTCACTGTCAATTTGCAGCCCATACTGTTGTAACTATAGACACGCTTCTACCGCTTCCTAAGGAATACATTGCATCTTTGAAAGGTTAGGACAAACTATCCCACTATTTGCGTTCCTGTTGCCTTCCCTCCTCGCGCGTACTTGCCTAATTATGTTATATAATTTGTAGAGTCCTATGCAGACCGTTCATATTATGGTGGTTCCACGAATGAATGCCCTTACTGTGGTGCTTTCTTCTGGTTCCAGGAGAGGGTTAAAAGTACCTCGAATGTCACGAAGAGAAAAATAGTTTACAACCTATGTTTTAAAAGCGGTAGAATCCAATTACCTTCTTTGCACCGTCCTCCAGAACTACTAGCTAAATTGATGCGGTTTGACGGGGATGCTCGTGCAAAGAAATTTCTTAGACAAATTCGATCTTACAATTCAATGTTTGCTTTTACATCTTTAGGCGCCGCTGTTGATAGATCGATAAACACAGGGGCTGCCCCTTATGTATTTAAGATTAATGGTGTTGTCCATCATCGTATTGGTACTCTCTTGCCGTATGAAGGTGCTGCTCCTAAGTTTGCCCAATTATATATATATGATCCAGATAACGAGGCACAAAATAGAATTTCCATATTTGAACAAGATGAAAATAGTAATGAACAGCCAGACCCTGTCATTGTAGAATCTCTTGCATCGATGCTTGATGCTGAAAATGAACTTGTGAGGTGCTTTCGCTATGCTAGAGAGCGGCTAGCAGAGCATGGTGACCAGAGGATCACTCTCCGTATTCTTGGTTGTAATGCTAAGGATGACGTGCAGTACAATTTACCAGCCAGTGGTGAAATAGTCGCGATAATAGTTGGTGATTACTCATCTCATGAATACACATATGATGTCCTTGTGCATGATAGAAATGTTGGCCTTAGGCAGGTTTCTGCCTTGCATCCGTCCTATATGGCCCTTCAATATCCTTTGCTATTCCCATATGGACAACGAGGGTTTCATCTAGGGATAAAATATTCTGACTTTGATGGTAATACTGGGCAAAGAAAGTATGTCACCATGCTAGAGTTCTGTCGATATTACATGCATTACAGGCTCAACAATCCTAACCCTTATACATGTTGTGGCCGCCTGAGCGATCAAATTACCGTAGACTCATATTCGACCGTGGAAGCCTGCAGGATGAAATTCATAGCTGACCATCAAAAGGAACTTCGTTCTGAAACTGTCCAGGGAATTGTAGATGCTATTGATCGTGGCCTTACGAGTGGCGATTCTATAGGCACAAGGATTATTCTGCCTTCAAGTTTTATAGGTGGGAGGCGATACATGGTAATGAACTATCAAGATGCGATGGCTATATGTAGGGTCTTTGGGTCTCCTGACCTCTTTGTTACATTTACATGTAACCCTAAATGGCAAGAGATAGCCGATGCACTTCATTTCGAACCTGGCCAACTGCCCTCTGATCGAGCTGACATAGTTGTTAGGGTTTTTAACATGAAAGTGCATGAGCTTATTACTGATATCCGAGAAGCAAAGATCTTTGGGCCTATTCTTGCAGGTATTTACATAATTCTTAGTACATAGCAATGTTATGTATGTTCCTACTAAGTGTCTTCCTTTCTTGTCCTTTCTTTGTATATGAACCGCGCAATTCTTTGTAGTGCTTTATACCGTCGAATTCCAGAAACGTGGCCTCCCACACATCCACTGCCTTGTGTGGCTTGCAAAAAGCATCACCGAGTTCAATGGACCATGTGTGGATGGGTTCATTTTAGCTGAGATCCCCGATATCCGTACTGACCCATTAGGCTATGCTTTGGTTGATGAATTCATGGTACATGGCCCATGTGGCGACCTCAATAGGAAATGTCCATGTATAAAGGCAGATACATGTTCAAAGCATTTTCCAAAGTCATTCCAGGACGAGACTATTATGGATGAATTTGGTTTTACTATATACAAGCGTAGAGACAATGGAAATTTTGTTATAAAAAACGGTGTTCGCTTAGATAACAGATGGGTTGTTCCATACAATATGACACTGCTGAAAAAATACCAGGCCCATATCAATGTTGAGTGGTGTAATAAGACTAACCTAATAAAATACGTCACAAAAGGGTATGATCGTGCGAAGGTCTATTTTGAGATCACTGCAAAATCTGGCAACATAACACCTAATCATGAATTGGCGCCCCCAAACGAGATTCAAGAATACGTGGATGCTAGATTCCTTTCTTCATGCGAAGCGCTTTGGCGGTCTTTTGAGTATGACATCCACTATAGAGTGCCCTCAGTTGAACGACTAGCTGTCCATCTCCCAGGAATGAACTATGTTAAGTATGAACCTGGTTCAAATCTCCACTCATTACTACATAGCCCTGCTGCTAAAAGATCTATACTAACTGAATGGTTCGAGACCAATAGAAAACATGAAGATGCAAGAAACTTGACATATTGTGATTTTCCAAGAGAATGGTCATGGGATGGCTCTTCGAGATGTTGGCGTAGACGAACCCCTGCTCCTAAAATTGGCAGAATGTATTATGTGCATCCAACCACCGGTGAACTTTACTATCTGCGAATGCTGCTCATGATAACTAAAGGCGCAAAAAGTTATGCCGATGTTAGGACTTTCAATGGGGTTGTGTACTCAACATATAGAGAAGCTTGTGAGATGCGAGGTCTATTAGAAGGAGATAATGAGTGGCATCTACTATTTGACAAGGCTATAGTGACTGCATCTGCCTACCAGCTAAGACAACTCTTTGTCATTGTGACCCTATTTTGTTCTGTCAGTGATGTTCGCTCCCTATTTTATAAGTACTGGCTATACCTAACAGATGATATCCACAGGAAATTGAAGAACGCACTTAGCAACCCACATTATATAGCCCCGCATGAACAATTAATGTCCCTTCTTTTACATGAGCTAACAGTTGTATTTGCAAAGAGTGGGGGAAACATACATGACTTTAACCTTCCTCAGCCAACATTCCGCGATGATAGGCCTTATGATAATAGACTTCTTAACGAAGAGCTTTCTGAGGATCCTCTTATGCTCAGTACACATGCTACCTCTTTGATTTTGCAACTCAATTCTAATCAAAAGAGTGTATTTAATGTGATCATAGAACGTGCCCTTTCTAATTCTCCTGGTTTCTTCTTTGTGTCTGGCCATGGTGGAACTGGCAAAACATTTCTCTGGAACGCTATCATTGCGAAAATACGGTCTGAAAGGAAAATAGTACTTGCTGTTGCATCTTCTGGTGTTGCGTCTCTCCTCTTACCTAAAGGACGAACTGCTCATTCTAGATTTAAGATACCTATTGACATTAACGAGGTTAGCCTATGCAGTGTCAAAAGAGGCACCATGCTTGCTGAGCTGATACAAAAAACTTCACTCATTATATGGGATGAAGCGCCAATGACCCACCGACGATGTTTCGAGGCCTTGGATCGGACGATGCGTGATCTTCTCTCTGAAGCTTGCCCAGCAAATGTTGTAGTACCTTTTGGTGGTAAAACCATTGTCTTAGGAGGTGACTTTAGACAGATCTTGCCCGTTGTGCCAAAAGGAACTCGAAAAACAATTCTTGACGCATCAATCACGAACTCTGCCTTATGGCGGCATGTGGTCCTCCTTAGGTTGACTATAAACATGAGACTTTATAATTCTGATCTTCCTGTTGCTCAGAAAAGAGAGCTCAGTGAATTTAGCGAATGGGTCCTATCCATTGGAAATGGCACAGCGCCTGCGACTAAAAGAACTGGAGAATCTGAGCCATCATGGGTATCAATCCCTGACGATCTATTAATTAAGACAACTGACGATAAGATCACAGCCATAGTGAACGAAGTGTATCCAGATTTCCTAACATACCACACAGACCCTTCTTATTTAGCTTCACATGCCATTGTTTGCCCAAACACCTCAACTGTTGACGACATAAACATCCATATTGTTCGTATGATTCCAGGAGATAGTAAAGAATACCTGAGTTGTGATACCATATCTAAATCTTCTGAACATATACCTGACTTTGATCTGCTTTACCCAACTGAGTTCCTCAATTCGATAGTTGTAAATAATTTCCCTGCCCACAAGCTTGTTCTGAAGAAAGGTGTTACTGTGATGCTCTTAAGAAATCAGAACCAGACAATGGGGCTCTATAACGGAACCAGAATGTTAATAGTAATCTTGGGCGAACGATTATTGCAGTGTGTTATATTAACCAATTCTAATGTAGGGGAAACTGTCTACATACCAAGAATTGCTCTTAACACAACAAATGTCAAGTGGCCTTTTACTCTTCAAAGGCGACAATTTCCTGTTCGAATTTGCTATGCGATGACAATAAACAAAAGCCAAGGGCAAACTCTATCTAAGGTTGGCGTGTACCTTAAGAAACCAGTGTTTACGCATGGTCAGCTCTACGTTGCTATTTCTAGAGCAACATCTAGAGCTAGCCTGAAAATCCTAATTGAAAATGACGATAGCTCATGTGGCTCTGAGACCAGAAATGTTGTGTATCGTGAGGTCTTGGAGGTTGCATGCTTGCTGTTACTCAGTCTTATGTATTTGTTCTAGATTGTAGCTACTTTAAGAGCAGCTGCGTCAACTTAACTACTGTATTTACGTCAACTGTAGGCCTAGCTACCAATCAGTGGATACCAAGATTTTTTATTTTCCCACACAACTTTTCCCTCTAACCGGAGTCGTCTGGTGGTTTATATTATATGCCTCCTCGCAAATGTAGGACGCCCCTAATAAACTTGCCTCTTGTTACTTTGTTTCCTCCTCTTTACTTTGATTCTTCATTACTTCAGCTTTCTTGATCAGTACATGCTTTTTTACAGCCCATACATAGCAATTACTATTGTTCTGTCACACTGAACTTGCTCATTGTTATTGTAGATGAATCACATTTTACTTTCCAGTCTTGTCCACGGGGACGACAATGCACCTATCTGTGTGCGTGTTTCAAGATTCTAGGAGTTTAATGACCCAAAGAATGACAGTACTTTGCTACATCTGGATATGGTACTTATTGATGAGAAGGTCAAATATTTTGCTCCTTGTTTATGCATTCTTCTACCAAAAAACTTTCGTTTTGCTATGCACAGTGGATTTGTAATACACATTAGCAAATTCTATTGTAGGGTTCAAGCATTCATGCTCAGGTATATCCACCCAATGATAAAATATTCAAACCTATCATAACTGAAGGGATAGTTTACTACATGAGCTACTATCGTGTAAGAAGTGCCAACAAACTTTACAAGCCAGTTGCAAATAAAAAGATGCTCACATTCACAAAATGGACTACATTGGAGGAACGAGTTGATGTACCTACAGAGTTCCCATCATATGTCTTCTCGCTCACACCATTCCAGCAAATCCCATCCCTTGTGGAAAAGAAGGAGTTTTTTATTGGTGCTGCTCTATACTAACCAAATTGTTAACATGTCCTGTACTTCTATCCATTTTTAGAACAACAAATTAGTTGAACTTCCTACTACAGATGTTATCGGACTGATCATAGAGATTTCGACACCAACGATGCTTCGTCCTAAGGCACGCCGTTCTGATAGCCTAAAGCGAGGCATCCAGATACGCGATACCAAGTTAGCCATCCCTTACATATACCCTTTGTTTTAAGCACATATCACTTTACTATCTATGTTCATTATTTTTTTTGGGTAGCTTATTGTTCTATGATCTTTGTTAATTAGTCAAACTATATTGTTCTAACAGTACATGCTTATTGTTTACTAGAAAAGTTCCAATAGCAACTGCACAGTTTTTTAGACTAACTACAAGTATATTGTACACACATATTAGCAACGTCACCTTGAATATTGCACTCTGGGGCGAAAGAGCAGAGGCTTTTGACGCAGATCTGGTCCATTCAAAAGGCCAAAAGAATCCTCAGGTTGTCATTTTTGTTGGCACCCTTGTGAAGAACTACACTATCTCAGGTCAGTTCACATTCCTCTTAACTACAGAGGCAATTCAACAAGCATTGATGGTTACCGTGCTTGCTTATGTTGAAGCTGAGATTTCATTATCAGCTGGATCTGCATGCAAATGATACATCAATTTAGACGTTCCAGAGGTGACTGACTTTACACGCAGGTGCACTACTTTGCTCTCTACTTATGCGTGTGTACAGTCCTGTTGTTGTTCAGACAATAATTTTTTTGTGCTATGCTACAGCATAAAGGATAGCTATGAACCTATCAAATGGTTAGAACTTCCGACGTCTGCTATTGTCCAGAGCAACACAGTTCAAAAAAATGTTTCTGACATTAAGGATCTGAACCCCCATAAGTTCAAGGTTGGTAACGAATTGTACTACCCTTACATTATACATTCATCTCCATGATATACGCCATCATACCTTAGGCGATCTAATTCTTTATTCAGAGACATGAGTTCATTGTCACTGTCATGATAAAAAAGCTGAGGATGGAAACTTCGTGGTGGTATAATGCATGCAACTCGTGCTTCAAAACATCTAAGCCATATGGATATACTTATAAATGTATAGGTTGTCATCTGGTAGGCCCAGCTACTCCAAGGTACAGTCAAATTGCCCATATCTCTTGCAAATTTTCTAGGTCCTTGCATACACCATTTGCTTTGGACTGTAATTTTTAAGCATTTTTACAATTATGTTGTAGGTACAAGTTGAATGTCATAGCTGGTGATGACACTGCGGAGACTGAGTTTGTTCTCTTTGGGAGAATTGCGCAGCATCTCATTAGAAAATCAGTTGAAAGTCTTATCGATGAGAATCCACCTGAGGAAGAGTTCATTCCTGATGAGATCACTTCACTTCTTGAAAAGACCTGTGTTTGGAATGTGAGCTTCACAAAAAATACCATTTCATCTGGAAATGTCTGTTTCCAAGTGAACTCTATACTATCAGCTGATATTGGTGAAGGGCTACTCTTGCCTACGTCACCGTCGATGTCGCAGGCTTCATCACTAATATTATCTCCAGGGACAAGTAGCACGCATGATACCACTGAAAAAAGCCAATTGTTGACCTTAACCTCTTTATCAGGAGCCAAAGACAGTCCTGCGACTTTTGACACACCAGCCAGTAAGCCACCTTCAAAAGATATCTTTGTTAGTGCCATCGATAAGGTACTATGAATGCATGCTTGTTTTTTACTATGAGATATCTATACATTATCGCTTACATACATCCTTACTTTTATTCTTGATGATCCAACTGATTGCCGACGCCACGGTCACAAAGCAGGTACCACAATCTTCTAAGAGTACTGATATTGCAGAGCAGCAACCTACTGCTGTAGCTGCATCCCCCAAAGGTAGTGGACCAAAGAAAAGGCATCTTCCCTCTTCCCTTCTATGCATCTTCGCATTTTTGCTTTCTAATAGATATCTCACAGAGAACTAATGAACAGATCGCACACTTCACCTGCATTGCATGTTGCCAAGAAGCTATTCAAGGATAGCGTTGGAGATACATCTCCTGGCAGGTAACTAAACCAACCTCCATCAAAGTAGCTAGGTTCTATTCTTTTGGACATTGCATCTTATATAACCGTTTCAATCTATGCAGTCACAGCAAGCACAGCTAATTTCCTTCGCAGAGTAGCACCATTTTGCCCTTAACAGTTGCAGTCATTCACTCACTACCAAGACCCCTGCTCTTCTGTGTTGCCCTTAGCATCTGCCCTCCAAAACCTGAAAATGTTGTGATGCTTTTAGATTGCCACCTATTGGTGTCCTCTTCTAACTGTACTTTGGCTGCAAACTATTCTTCTACTTGCCTCTATCTCATATGTCTGTATATATGTCAACACGAACTTGTCATGACCACCCTGCAGTCACATGCCCGAAGTCTTGTTCTATAACACAATGTCTATTGTCATAGCACTGGACTTTGGAGCGCAAGGGCCTCGGCTATGAATGTTGGCCATGGAACTTTGCCACTCACAATGGCTACTACGTTGGCCTATGCTTGTAATCTATGATGCCTTATCTTAAGTTGATCCCTCTGACATGATGTGTTTTCATTTTGCATTGCATCATTCTCTTCGATTTCCTTTAACCATGAAATGTGCACATTTGTCTAAGTTAAGTACGATCCCCAGATCTAAACTGAAACTCCGCTCCCACTTCTCCTGTACATAGTAATAAAAATGTACGACAGCTAGCTGCGAACAATCAACGAACCCAAAATGGTACATTGCTATTACATATTGATTCTATTACATATAAGGCGCACAACGTGCGCCAAATGGTCTAGTATCTCTATTAAAGATGAAAGAAATCCTGACCTTCCCTCAGTTTGAGCCGACTTCCCGGCTAGCGAGCTGACAAAAAAAATTACGTTTAGATCCTTTTTCGGAACAAAACGTTTATGTCCTTTTACCGTTTTTTTACGAAAAGTACAACCCCGAATAAATACAAAAAAAAAGTAGTTCCGTTTAGGTTCTTTTGTCCGTTTTTAACGAAAAGTACGGCCCTGAATAAATACCGAAAAAAAATTGTGGTTCCTTTAGATCGTTTTTACCGTTTTTTCGAAAAGGACTTTTCGTTTCAGTGAAATCACGGATCCTTCGTCGGAGGATCCCGAATAAATGCGAAAAAAACACAGATACGTTTTTATCCTTTCAGCCGTTTCACCGAATAAATGCGAAAAAAACGCAGTTACGTTTGTATCATTTCAACCGTTTCGCGTGCTTCCTCGATTTGCTCGTGTGGGGAGCGATGGTCGCGACGTGACACGCCGCGGTAGCTCATCTAATACATCTGACTCACCGACAGCTAGTCATTTCGTCAGGAATTTGAATAAAAATTACTTTTAATCCTCTCGTATCATCATCCAAACCACAATGCCTGGTAGTCGAAAAAACAGAGGTACCATATACAAGTGCTTCCATGGGTGCGCCTACAGCTACTACGCATTACAAAAGTGCATTCATTGAGCAAAATCGATTTGAAACCCGTCCAAACAGCACGATATCATAATTTTGGTGCCACTAAACAATACTCCCTCTAGTAAAAAGAAGTTATGTTTTGGGATCAGTGCGGTCAAACTTTGTAAACTCTAGCTAACGATATTTTGATGAATATTTAGATTGGATATGTGAAAATAATACTTTCGTAACATTATAGTCCCATTATGTTTTATTATTATATTATAATAGAAGTTAGCGTTCAAAGTTACGTTTTAAAGACCATACCTAAAATGTCACTCTTTTGTCACTAAAGGGAGTATCTGCTAGCTAAGCATCGTGTTGACATTCTCAATTAACTGAAAGATAACCTCTCCTTAATTTTAGTACGAGTTTCAGGCACTACTAAAAAAAATGCCACACACCAGAACATGGCGTACATCATCAGCAATTCAGCATGACAGTTACAACACCAGCCAGGCAGCCGAGATACGAAAGAGAAAAAAACAGCAACTTCTAAAAAAGCAAAGCAACAATGCACGCACGCACGCAGCAGTAGGACAGGGGCACCACAAGACTGACAAAATAAAGCAAGAACGCGTGCGGCAACTAATAAGCTCTTTCCATATTCTCCACTGATCCTCGAGAGCTTCACAGGATGATCATGGCAGTGCAGAAAGCAGTACCAACTGAGTACTTCGTGCCATGAGATGCAAAGGTGAGGTTTACCGTTGTTATCATCCTCGCTTAGCACCAGTCTCGTCTTATCTGCCAATGCAGAAAGATTCGGCTGTCGTTGAGGTCATTGCCGATGTCAGCCAGCTAGCTAGCTTCTTGATCCGCGCGCGCCCAGCTTTTTGACCTCCACCTTGAGCGACTTGAGGTACCTGACGCCCTCGTCGAGGACGGCGGGCGTGTCCATCCGATCGCCGCCGGGGATGATCCCCTTGAGCGTCCGCATCATCTTCTTCATCCGCTCCTTCTTCCTCTCGCCGCCGCCGGCAGTGGCTTCATGCTTCCGGCCGCCGCTCGCGCTGGCGCTCACCCCGTACGCGCCGGAGGAGCACGTGGAGTCCGGCGAGCCGCCGGCGCGGCACCCCGGCGTGCGGCCCGTGCTCAGCACGTCGTCCTCCTTCTCGCCGTCCTCTGAGCTCATCAGCGCGTCGATCTCGTCGGTGTCCTCCTTCTGCCGGATCGAGCACCCGCCGCCGTCATCGCCGCCACCGTAGTAGGCGCTCTTGCCGGCGTAGTACTGATCAAAGCCGTTGCAGTGGTTATCACAGCCGCCGGACGAGCCGAAGTTGTTGGCCAGGGAAGGGTGGAACATGACCCGGCTCCGGTCGTATGTCTGGTCGAAGATGACGTAGTTCTTGGGGCAGGTGTCCGACGGCTGGAACTCGAGTCCAGTGAGAGGCGCTGGGAAGTCGTGCTGCCTCCGGCTGGCGAACGGATCGTCATAGGCAGCCGGCGCCGCCGGGTACCCACTGTTCCCGTAGTACGCACCGCCGGAGCCATAGCCGCCAGCGCCGTCGCCGTAGCCGTAGCCACCGTACCCGTACCCTGGGTATCCCTGCATCGATTCACTTATGCAGTGCTGCTGCTCAATTCCTGTGAGTTTGTGGCTGCGTTTGTGTCAGAAAATCAAGAAAGGTTTTTGCTTCTGATTGAAAGGAAATCGAACAAGAATTCAAGGGTGTATTGTTCTCTAATGGAGCTGGCTTTTTGTGTAGTTCAATTCAAAATTGATTTGGTTAGTTTGATTGGGTTAGAAGCTGTTTGGATGGAACGCGTGAGCTGTGGAGTGAAGGTCGAATCTACGTCACGGGCTTGAGTAGCTGGCGGAAGTATTCGGCCTGCAATCAGTAGCCATACATTAGAGAACAATGTAGTAATGCTAAGACGAGAGTTAAATGGCAGGGAAAGAAATGTAATTATGCATATATATGATGTTTGTATATAACATAGCAATTGAATCCCACAAGCTTTTCAGATGAAAGAGCTTTTTGATGTATCAACTTGTTTTAGGATCAGCTTTGCCAAGGTGAGAACAGAGCACAAAGACGTCTAAAGCATTGGAAACGGGAGAATGTGTAAGCATTGGAAGAGTTACTGCAAAAAGTTATCAACTAGCTAGGCTCTCGGAGACACAATCTTTTGACCAGCCACAGCTTTGTCAACCCGCTGGCCCTCATCGTTGACGTCCAGCTTCGCCATTACAGTGGACCCTGATCACTTTCCTATCAACTACATGCAGCACATTCTCTTCCCTACCTACACTAACAGACAGCACTAAGAAGCATGTTGCTTATCTACAGGATGAGATGATGGTTCCCCATCAGCAGCAGATAGATACTCAAGCTAATAAAAAAATAGAGTAATTTTTTTACAAATTATCGTAAAACTATAGATTTTAGCTTTTATTTTATAAAATTATAAAGTTTAAAAGAACTTATATAATAAAACTAAAGTTTTTAGAATTAACTATTTCTTTTAATAAGTCTTGTAGTGTGGATCCACATGGCAGTCTTACCACGAGTGAAACGGAGAATAGAGGCGTGTGAGGCTTTTATATGGGCTCATAGTATTGTCACAAAAATCAATTAATTCTAAAACCTATCGTTTTGTGATATAATTTCTCTTAAAATTTGTAGTTTTATGAAATATAAGATAAAATCCGTAGTTTTCTAATAGTTTTTATAATGAATTTGTATTTTTTATGAAATTTACTTAAAACATATATATGAAGATTAATCAATGCAACGTGCCGATGGACGGAGAAGAGGAGAGGCGATTAATACGTTGTTTGTTGTAGCGCGAGGATGCTCACCTGGCAAACTTTCATCAATCTGTAGTAGTACGCGACGGCGCCACTTGTCATAACGACGACTTCAAGGCTCCTCAGGTTGAACCCCACGCACATATCCTCGGCCACGGCACGGACGGACGAACCCCCCAAGAACCGGCTCCAACCAACCAAACCTCGGCCGGCCGATCGATCGATGGACGGAGGAGAGCTCACGATCACAGGATGACGCGGAAGAACACCACCAGCCGCACGACCGTCCCCGCCCACGGCATCCTGCACTGCCTCCTCCGTATATGCCTGCGACAAAAACAGAGGAGACAGAAAGAAAGGCATGGCACGAACCGATCACGAACCATTCGACAAACTAACCATGAAACGAATGCAAGGTGCAAGAGCAGGTGATGGAATGAAGATGTTACCAAAATCAGGACTCCCTGCAAAGCTGGATCGCGCAAGAATTACCACTGTTGTTGTCTAAGCGAATTAGACCAGAGCAGGGTAGAAGCAGAGCGATGGGACGGGACAGGACGAGAAGGGATGGAATGGATTATGGTGGATGGAGCCTGCAATGGGTAGCCACACCGCACCACGGGGTTTTATAGTATAACGGATGAACCAAGAGCCGGTGTGTTGGATGCTCGGATTGGTGCCTCTGTTTCTCGTTTCCTTTTTTCTTTCTTTCTTTGCACTCCTTTTGAGAAGATACAGAGAGGAAGGGAGGATGGCGCGCAGTGAAGGAAGGAAGGAGCGAATGAATGGGGGCGGGGGAGGAGGGAGTGGAATCAATGAAGTGGCGTGCGCACTCGATGGGTGCTGTGGGTGCGCCTGCCGCTTCCCACCGTGCCACGACCCCCGCCCAATGACACGTGGGTTCCACCACCGTGTGCCCGGCATGTCGGCGAGGCGGCGGTCGCTGCCTCCCGTGCGCGGAGGGGAGGGAGCCCCGGGCGGGATCAATGGAGGAGGAGGAAGCACGAAGCAAGCAAACGCAAAGCCGAGGGGGCCCGCGGGAGGGAGCCATCAGTACGCGCGCGCGACGCCGGGGCCGGCCCTTCGATCGGCGTATTTGCCATCGATGCCGCGCGCCTAGGGCTGGCCGGGACAGAACGACCGGGCCGACCGATCAGGTCACGGCGGCGCGAGCCACGGCGACAGGGGGGACAGGCATGATGGCGTACGACTACTGGCAGCGGGGCTTGCTCTTGCGGTGGTGGCGATGGACCACCGGACATGCACGATTGCTGCTCATCGAGATTGTAATTCACGTGCTGTCTGCTGTTAGTTTCTATTGTCACTACTGCTCAGCTCTGCTGTGGTTTGTTTCCAGGTTATATATGACACGCTAACTCTAAAGGGCTGTTTGGGGGAGTTGTGCTTCAGCTTTGGGCCAAAAGCTCTTCTAAACACCATGACTGCAAAGCAGTTAAGAAGCTAAGCCACAGCAGAAGCATCTCCAAAAGCTGCAGCTGCTGAGAAGGAGTTTTTCAGCTGTGGCTTCGCTTGAACACCTCCTAACTCGCTCGCTCTGTCTTCCCGACCTTTGCCACCCCGCCTCGCTGCCTCCACATCACCTCCCCACTCGAACACTGTTGTACTTCGCTATGTTGCTACCTTCTATTTCGGTTAACCCTCAAAAGAAACAGCTGCAGCAGTTAGTTTGCCAAATAACATAACAAGAAAAGCCACAGTTATCAACTACAGCTGCTTTACAGCCCAACAAACGAAAAGCAGCTTTGCAGCCCAGCCGCAGCTCCCCTAAACAGGCCCTAATTCTTGTCTCAGATGCGCCGTTGCCTCGCACACCAATCTTCTACTTTTCGTTTCCTTTTTCTTCATTTCTTTTCTATTTTCTAAGGATGCTATGTTATGTGCAGTGCTTGATGGAATTTTGGGGAGACTTTGTAGGAGATCAAATTTCGGAGAAAGCCCTGCTGCCCTAGTCTATACCCCTTTATAATGCACCTAAGCAATTTTTTCTACGTCCACCTTAAATAATGCATCTCATTAGAGATGGCCTAATGTTCGTGCAACCAGCAAAACGTCCCCAGAAACTTGCATTCATCAAAATGAACGTCTCAGATCTTTCCTCAGTTTTACTCACTCACATCCGATAGCTATTATTTAGTGTGTCTAATCATCCCTGTGGCCCACAATAGACCTCCCCCACCTACATATTTGGAAGGAGAGCGAATCAAACAAGGAAATAAATAAGGAGGATCCGCATGCAAGGAAACCAGACTTGAATTTTTTACTGGTCAAAATTGTACATACTACATATTTGGAAGGAGGGTGAATCAAACAAGGAAATAAAACAGGGAGGATCCGCATGCAAGGAAACAAGACTTGAATTTTTTATTATCCTGGCATTGTGATCGTATTTTTTTTCGAATATGACCCTTCTCGAGACTTTTTTACGGATCTAGCTCCATAGAGCCTAATTTCAGCGCATGAAGAGCGCTGAATTTTTGTTTTTATTTTTATCTAAGGAACCAACGGTGCGTGAGTCTTTGCTTAATTTTTTCAATTTTTCTCGCATGAACCAAATGATCGGCGAAAGCACTGCTTAATTTTTATCTTTTTTCCTTGCGGATCCAAAGGTGGTCGGCGAGCGCAGCTTTATTTTTTCATATTTTTCTCAAATCATCCATGTGGCCCACAATGCACCTTCCTCACCTCCAACATCAACAAGGAAAAGGAAACAAACGCCTTGGAATCAAGGAAAAGGAAACAAACGTCCGAAAAGGAAAGGACCATACATTACGTCTTTGGGAAAAGGAAACCGGAGATGGAGCAATACGGCCGGAGAACGCAGTCCGCAATGGCTCCACGGTCGCCATCGGTGGCTTTGCCGATATGGCGAGGTTCTTTGTCGGCGACCTCGTCACGTGACTCAAAGAAATTTATAATTTAATTTTTTTAAAAAATAATTTTATTAAGTACAAAATAATCGAAAGTTTTTTTAAGAATTTTTCTTGAATTTTTTAACCTAATGTGCTATCTTTTAAAAAATCCTTCTATATTTAAAAAAATGAAAGCAACTCACCTGTAGCTTCTTCTAGCTGCAGCCCAGAGCAAAGAAGCTTCTTCTCTTCCCTCCCTCCATGAAAGCAAGAAGGAAGCTCCATCAATCCCGCACCAAATCTCCTCTTTCCATCTGTGGTATTAATTCCCCAAATTTCGTGCTCTATTGCCAAAATTCCCTCCCAATCTGTTTTGATCCCAAATTATGGTTTCCATAAATATGCTTGTTTCGGGGCTATAAAAGCCGACGAGCTCTCCTCCACCCCATCACATTGCGCAAATCCCCAAGTGCTCTCTCTTGTAAAGATCATCGGATTTTAGAGGTAACCCAAGCCATCACCATCATCTTTCCCGGCGAAATTCACCGCAACCGTGACTCCTCCTCGCAGCGCCGGTGGTGCCGCGATCTTGCCGCACTGCTCTTGACCCATCGCGATCGCCGCCACCCCGCCTTCCTCCCTTACGCCAAGCCTAGAGAGCACGCTGTGCTCTCTGTGGAAGCTGCAAAAATAATAATCTAAAATCAGAAAATTCTTTTTTCTTTCTCTTTCTTGATTTAAAATTTTTTGGGAGCCCGTTTTCGTCCATTCGACCTCCATTTAGTTCCGTTTTTCTTTCTAAATTCATTTAAAATTCTAAAATTCTCTTTTATTATTAAGTGTTGTATTCATATTTATCTTATAATTTAATTGATAAGCGGGTGTACTGCCATCGTAGCGTTAGCACAGGCACTATACTAGTCGTAGCAATTCCACATTCCCGCACCTTCCATTCGGGCTTGAGTGTTTGGAAAGGACAAACGGTTCCTAACAAACACCGGGATTCGTGGCAAACAGGCTGTTTCATAGGAATTTTGAAGGAATGTAAATACAGTGTCTAACCTCGTAAACAGCGACGGATCCAGGGTTTTTGAATGGGTGTTCGGAGTTAATAAAATATTGTCCAACAAAAAAAGGTCTATGATAGCAAAAATCAAAGTACAAATTATTCGTACTAGAGGCAACATCTAAACTAACTTAGAGAAATTATAAAATAATGAAGAAAAAATTTTGAATTGGGAATTTGGGACATATGAATTGGGGATGGGGATGAGCTCGTACTGTTGTCGACGTGTGCGGCCTATGTTATATTCCAGAGAGAAATAGAAAGAAAGAGGGGATTTTTCCTATCGTGGGCTAAGTTTTCCGCTAGGAGACCAGTCTTGAGCCTAGAGGGGAGGGTAGGCCCAATCCTTGCCACACCCCTTCCCCTCCCCTAACCTGGCCGCACCCTCCACCCCTCCCCGATCCTAGCCGCCACACCGCTTCCCTTTGATCAGCAGCTACACCCTCACTTCTTCCTTCCCAAACCCTAGCCGCCCCTCCTTCATTCCTCTTGGGTATCTTCCTTCCTTCTCCCCTGGGACAGTAGCTGGTCACCCTTCTCGAGCCATCCTCGCTGCTGCCTTGGAAGTGTCAAGGGAAGTGGAAAATTCGAGGATTTGAGTTCAGATCTTGCAGGAGTGAGGAACGTGCGATTCGTGGGGCAACACTGACATCACCGCTCCATCGAGTCTTCGAGTATAGGTATAACCCTAGGGTTGGCCTTGGTGGTGTTGTCGCTGCGTTAGGATGAAATTTTGGTGGTTGTGGGTTGGAGTGATCACCGGATTGATTTTAGTTAAGGTTCAGGTTTTGAGCAGATTGCTGGTTTGATTTTTTAGTCGACTTTCGGGATACCTATGGTCGGTTCCAGAGGGTTTAGAGATTGTGAAAAATATAGATTTTTGTCTAAAGTTTTATTAAAGTACAAGAACGTAAAATTTGGTTTGAAGCTCGCTGTCTAGAAGTTCGTCGCTGCTATAAGCAGTTGTGGTAATCTGTAGATTAGGGCTATTCAGTAGCCGAATTAAATTATCTTGACAACTAGAGAAAGCTAAATAATTCTTCTTAGATTTTAGAAATGTCATGGTTTCTATTTTTGTAGTTGTATAAAAATAGTTACGAAATTATGAAGTCTGCTGTCCAGTGAGGCAATAGATTGGCCTTCGGAGTTGTTTTTGAGGGGCTAGATGATCTAATAAAAAAAGATGGACAACTCAAAAAATATGGGTAATCTTTTGTTATGGTCTTTCGACCACCAGAACAGCAAATGGGTGAGCTGTCCGGTGAGTGAGATGGTCGAAAATGGGGTTGTGCGTAGGTGCATCATCATTATGTTTGATGTTTGTAATGCTAGTGCATGATTTTGAGATATATAAAAATGTTTATTGCAGGAGGTGTGATTTCGGGAGTGGCCTCAACCTCACACCACTCCATTCCTCATGGGTAAAGAGGCAAGTACATCATATAACGATAAAGAGATGACATGATATTGATAATTAACATCTTGCTGTACTATATGTACGTTATCCATTATTGTTATTGTTTATGCTACTATTTAGTATTTCGAACATGCATAGCTAATGAATAATAGATAAACTCAGTTTTGGAATAACTTAGTGGATGCAAACATGTAAATATTTAATTTATTTCATTGAGTAATATTTGTGGTTTTATTTATATCTTGTGTTTGTGCTTCATTCAGTGGCCTCAACAAAGGTAAGTATAAGATAAGATTGTTTCCTAGACGTATGTGTTCTAGGCGCTCCCAAGCATGAGGTCTTGGGCGTTCTTGGTTGTGCGGATCCAAGTATAGTGTTGTTGGTGTCGTTGTTATTGTCATTCCTTGTTTATATCTTGTAGTTGGTATATTGTCTAAATGTTTAAATATGTGCTTGCTGAAATTGTTGTATAAAATGGCTAAATGTTATTGTTGTTATTATGTTCAAGGTCAATCCTTGTGTAAATACCTTGTAGTTGTTGTTTAGTGCCCATAAATGCATGTATGTTTGCTAACATTTTAGTTGCTATTGGTTATATATTAGTGTAAAGTCATGATGAATTGACATTCAGGGCACGTGTGGTGTCGGGTTGTTACAGTTGGTATCAGAGCGGGCTTTAGGTCTGTGGTGCATGAATTTAGCAAATTACTCTAGAGTGAACTAAAATTTTGACTTATGGAAATTAGAAATATAGCTTAGATATACATTCTTTAAGATCTTGCCATAAGACAATAAACTTTAAAAATATGTCATAGACTCGCTAATTAACTTAAAATTTTGACATACTTTCATGCACAATAGAAAGGGTATGGTAAATCATTGCATTGCGTTTAAATGTTTTATTTGAGTTATGATGATGAAGATGAATATGATGATGTAATGTTTACGTATGAGCTGATTGTATGAATATGTTTATGTGGTATAGCTATGCCTAGGGTTAGATGCCATGGTTGTGGTGGAGGTCATGGGCGTGGCCAAGTAGACCCATCAAAGGAGGTTGTTCAGTCAGTCGCTGAGGGAAGCGACTCGCTCCACACCAAGGAGCCAGTCCAGGGGGTTACTTCTACTGGGCAAGTCTACGACACGAGTAGGGGTGTCGGGACCCGAATATGCAAATCCGGACCCTCTGTGTATTCAGCACTAGTCCAGGATCACGCTAGTGCACACAGTCTCAACATAGATGAAATATCACAATCATACACAACGGAATAATAAATAAAGACTTCATCTATTAATATAGAACTATTAAACGACCTTTAGGTCAAACTTACACTTGCGAGGCCTTGGTGGTTTCAACTCAAATTAAATAAATAGCAGCGGAATGAAGAATGTCGACGAATCCCATCAATATGCCACAGGCAACTGACAAGGTTCAACTCCTAGATATTCGCCTCCTCGTAGAACTTCTCCTCCTTTGAAGTTGTAGTCTTCTCCTCAACTGATGATTTTGTGTGTAGCAAGGGGATGAGTACATAAAGCACTCAACAAGTTGTGCACAGAATGCAATTCTATGTAACTATATGCAAGGCTTATTCCAAAGGAAAAGGCTATTATGGCTATTTTGCAGTAAGCAGTATTTATGAACAAATACAATAAATAGATCAGAAAGATCAGAAACAAATAACGATAATAGATAGATTCAAAGATTTCAAGTAAACCAAGTTTCCAAACCTAAGTCAATTTCACTTTCCATGGCATCCTGCTATCCCAATAAGTTTTGTTTAACAAAAGTCTAACCCTTAATCAGAATTCCCGAGCATTGCTCAATACCGCGAGCACGGCTATTCAATAGATTCACACTGCAGAGGTTATGCACTTTACCCACACGACATGATCGTCCCTTGTTGCCAAGCTATTAGCACACTTCCTTTGGTGTGCCGGCAGGGTAATCATGACAAAGCCTTTACAATGCTCTGTCTAGACCCTGTACTACTCGCTAAGGTTTCAACACTGGTGGGACTGGTTACCACATCCAGGGCCCCCCTCTTGCGCTATGTGAATTACTCCATAACTCGGAAACTCACACCGACCATGATAGTACCAAACTTAAGACATTGCAAATTAATCAGCTAGGCTGGCCCATACCAGACATATGGTTGCATGATTGACTCAGGTCAAAGGCTTGCAAGGTTAAGTCCTTAGAATGATCAGGGCAAGACATCCACATACCTTCTGCCCATCGGACCCACCTTGGCATACTCGCCCCTTGTCACTTGCCCCAATCTAAGTGATTATCACCCAAGTTGATTACCAAGCACCACGTGCTATCAACAATTCAACATCGTTGCGTGACATGACTCGCCACAACAACTCAATCTCATCGTGTGATCCCACATGACACACAAGTTCATAACATTGTTCCATATTCCATTAATCAAGATTAATTATCAATGATTCCAATACATGTGATGACGTGGCATGGCTAAGCAACTAATACGGACTAACCATCCCATGTTGATTATAATTACTAACCAACTATATTGAACCAATCTAGGGTGACAATAGATCATGGCATACAATTGACAAGGTAGGATGTAGATCAAATTGGTATAATAGCTAAGTCCCAATTTAATTTGAAACAATTGTACACTTGAAATAATATGCGATAGGGTAAAACAAATATAGCAATTTTATAAACATGGGTTCAACATGATCAAAGCACAACTTGCCTGGCCCTTGCGATTTTTACTGTTCTTTACTCTTTATCATTGATTCTTGATCTTCGATCTTCAATCTTTACCTTCTTAATCTTCAGCTCCTTAGAACAACTTCCGGACGATACGTCTAACGATTAAAGAAGAAGCAAATACAAATCAACTTAAAAGATAAATCAAATAAAATCCAAATTGAGAACGGATAGTATTGGATCACAAAGGCTTAGATGAATTTAGGAACTTGAATGGATTAGATCAGAGATTAGACAAAAGAGAACAAGCTTTGAATACACCAAAAGGAAAAGACTCGATAATCGAGAAAGAAATAATAATATTCCAAAGAATATTTCTTCTGAAGTTATTATCTTGATTGGATAGACAATGACATATGGGCTCTCGATCTATAAACCGGGTCCATAAAGATACGTTAGTTCGCAATGAACTAAGCTGATGCTCAATGATGATTTTTGTTGACTAAAAAGATATACAGTCAAACAAAAGAAAGATAGACTAATAGATTACATATGGCACAAGGATATGACATATGGCCAATGGTCTATCGACCAAGTCCACGAATGACTTCTAGGTCAATGGCAGATTGGATTTTCAAGAATAGGACATGGACAAGGGGTCGACATTCATGCGATTCGATCTGAGATCAGTCATACGTCGATCAAGAGGCTTGACAATGACAAGGCCGCGAGGAAATGAAGACAAGGCTAAACTCATAGGTGATGGGGTTAGATTACAATATGGCGATAGAGAGGATGATGATATTGCACTAGGGCTTTTGCGACCATGCACACATGCAAAGATAGCGAAGCAATGACAGGACACTCATGCAAAGATGAGATGTCGATTATCGGTACAATGATATGGTAGCAAGGATATGATATGGCTCGTGATTGATCTCGAGAAGGCGAAGTTTACATGACATGATGCATCGTCAACGCATGATTGGACGCAAGGTTAAGTTAGGGTTTGAGAGGAACGACTCACGGATAGATCCACTTGGCATAGGGATAGGATAGGTAGGGTTGGCTCTGCGATAAAAGATTACCAAGGATGGCTAACCGAAACACGAACCGATAATAAAAGAACTGGATCGAACGACGACGGGTAGATTCTAGAATATGGCATTGATGGCAACCGAAGATCAAATGAACTCTAAAGATGAGCAAACCAGAGAATGATGGCCTACTGGACATGATGACACGACCAAGGCGAACTAAGATGGTTGGCGGCAAAAGACGGCGCGCGGCACTGACGAAAGGCGGTGGCTAGCGAATATTAAAATTTTCGGTGGATGGAACAACAAAGGGGAAGTGAGCACCACGTAGAACGCGGCGATACGATCTCAATGGTATAAGCGGATTTGGCGGCAACCCAATGGACAGTTCACAAACTACCGATGAATGACTGCTAAAGCTAATAGATCAAACGGTCATAACTATTAAAATAATGGATGGAACCTAACCAAATTTTTCAGAGAGCTATCTGGGATCATTTGACACAATATGACGTGAACGGATCTGAGTTTTACCTTCTGGATCAACGGGGAACGCACGACGAAGTTTTCTGCTGTACGTACGCAGTCTGATCGGGGAAGATTGAATTTTCTTAAGCAGTCCCGAGGACAAAACCTTGAGTTAGGGTGAGCACCAGGTAGAGGACATCAAGATGAGTCTACAGAATAAATTTCACGGTCAAACTCGTAAAAACGAAGGAGAACGGGCGACAGCAAGATTCGAGATTGGAACGGCCGTAACTTTTGATTTCCTAGATGAAACTGCACCAAATTTGGTGGAGATCTAGACTGGACCATATGGCACGAGATGACGTGAGCGGATTTCAGAAAAACTCACCGAGATGACAGGGAACGCGATGCCAAAATCGGCCGACGATGGCGCGCACCTAAGACAATGGCTGCGCTTTTAGGGTTTGGGAGGAGCTCTGGGGATTAGAGGTGTGTGGGAGGGGTCTTAGGACACTTATATAGGCTAGGGAGTCGTGCCCTACAAGGAGACACGAAGAAAAACCGAATTTGGATTGAAAACGGATCAGATCGAACACGTGGCGCGCAATAAACAGTAAAAGGATGACGTGGCGATTCTCAAAGCGCCGGATGGATATCTGAGGGCTGAGGCTGGGCGATGACGTGGCCGCCTCTGGAGCTGCCACGTCGATTTAGAACAATTTTCGAATTAAAATAATTCCAGAAATTAAAATAATTCGTTTAGAGCAATAAAAATACCAGAAAAATTCTAACAAATTCCAGAAAATATTTTAAGACATTTGGAGCTCAAATAAATTATTTTTAACCAAACTTTATTTAGAATTTTGCAGTATTTAATTAAATTTAACAAAAGGCTTAATTTTAATTAATTCCAAATAAATAGCAAACGAACTCTGAAAAATCTTTAAAAAATTACAGAAAATTCCTTGAAGCACAATGAACTCAAAAAAACTAAATTTATTTTAATTAAAGTTTATATTAGTCAAATTAAATTATTTTAGCATTAGAAAATTTCAGATTAAGCTTTATTAAAGAGAGAAAATCCGCGGGGATTTTTGGAAAGATGAACTAAACAAAAGATTTTTGAAAACCCAAATTTTGGGATGTTACAAGGGGCCACGTCTATGGCCTTGTTGCAGGCCTTATAGCAAAAAGTTCAGGAGCTTCATCAGTAGGTTTGAGCAGCTCTTACGGTTGCAATTCCACCTACAACTGTTCCTGCGGCTGTCCCAAAGGTGCTGGAGCCTAGGATGAGTCTCCGGAAGTGGATGTCTCTCCGTCTTGACACTTTTGACGGTGCAGGCACGCTGATCCAGTCAGTGAACTGGCTGCGCTATATGGAGAGACTGTTTAGGGCTTTGGGGATGATTTCTAAACAGAGGGCTCGCTTTGTGGCCTTTTAATAGGGGTGAAAACGGAAACAGAATTTCCGACCGTTCCGGAGAAAAATGGAAACGGAAGCCTTTTTTCAGAAACGGAAACGAAAAATATCGGTACGGAAACGGAAACGGAATTTTTTTGTCGGAAACGAAAACGGAAACGGGAGAGCCATTTCCGTCGAAAATGAAAACAGAATCGGAAATTCCGTATAAGTGAAACCAGAAATTCCGTCGGAAACTTAGCCCATTTGGCCCAAAAAGGAGAATGGAGAATTTACATTTATTTTCGAATTAAAATAATTTCAGAAATACAAATGGCTTTATAGAAAATATCAAATAGAGTTAAAAAATTCCGAAAAAATTCTCAAAAATACTTTGGAACATTTTGAACCTAGGAAAAGTATTCTAGCATATTTTGGCTTCATTTTTCATGAATAAATTAATTATATAAATCTAAAAATAGTAAAATGGCATTTATAAATTCCAAAAAATCCAGGATAAATCTTAGGAAATCATAAATGAACATGGAACAATAATATGCAAATTTTAGGGCATTACATCTTTATAGTTGGAGGAGCAAGAGGATGTCGACGATAATAATATGGAGGAGGATATGACGGTTTGATCTGGGGGACAAATAGCGAGCCTTCAACTGACAAACTTGAGAAAAAACTTTCTAGTGATACCGGTGAACATAACATGGTTCTTGTATCCACCTTTGTGATGGAATGAGTTACATTGTTTTTGTGTCATGTATATTGTGATCATGCATTACGTTCTTGTGGAATTTTTCACTTTCGTTTCCGTATCTGCTCTGTTCGGTTTCGCATCCGTTTCGATCATTATTTGTTTTCATATCCGTTTCTGGGGTTTCCGATTCCGTTTCCGTTATCGTTAAAAGATGTGAAAAAGGAAACGGAACGACCATTTATCGACCGTTTCTATTCCATTTTCATCCCTACCCTTTAGTTGGAGGGCCAAGCGAACATTTGGTGGGAGGGGGTGCTTTCTGCTAGGCGAAATTCTACCTGGAGTCTTTTCTGAAGATGATGGAGCACTCTTTGTCTACTCTCTCCCGAGGGAGGAAGTCTTTGGATGAGCGTGAGGTGGAGTTTAACAACATTGTCCGCTTTGTACCAGCCGTGGCAGGAGATGACAGGGAGAAGCAAAACTCTGGTGGTTCTAGGTTCTAGAGTTCCTGCCCCTTCTAGGGGTGGCCAGAAGAGGAGTTTCGGTGAGGGTGGTAGGTCTTTTCAGTGACCCGCTTCCAAGAAGTTCAAGGGGAGACAGTTTTCCTCATCATCGCCCAAGACAAAGCAGTCTCAACCGGGAGAATCCCAATAGCATCATCAAGTGAAAGCTGGTGCCACCTGTTTTGGATGCAGCTACTTCTTCCAGGGGGTCGGTTCAAATGTTGGCCGCTGCTCCTGCTCTTTCGCAGCCCTCAATTGTTGTGCGACCACAACAGAGTGTTGGGGATCTCATCACCCCGATGCCACCAGGAGTTTACGCAAGAGTCGGCTGGGCATCCGAACGTGGTGGCAGGTACTTTGCTCGTGGATACTCATAATTCCTTTGTTCCTTTTGATTTACGAGCATCCTATTCCTTTGTTTCAATTGAGTTTGCTAGAAGGGTTAGGTTGGGGTTGCAGCATATTGCTAAGTCTATGGTAGTTAGCTCTCCGGGTGGTCTTTTTGCTAGTTCCATAGTTTGTTCGAGTTGCACTGTTACTATTGATGATGAGGATTTCTTTGCTAATTTGATGGTTATTCAGTTGTGTCCATTTGATGTCATCTTGGGTATGGTTGGCTGCATCAGTATAAGGCCAATATATGCTATTTCTGGAAGATAGTACCTTGCAGGCTCCATCAGGAGTGCAATTGGTCTTTCAGGGCAGCGTGCTAGCTAATTCTCTCTTTGTGCAAGCCAGTTTGTTTCCTGGTTGCCTTATGCTGAGATTAGGGACTTTGATGGCTATTGTAGACAAGCCGAGTACCTTTTTTTGTATCGAGGAGATACTTGTAGTGAATGCTTATTCATATGTATTCCTTGTTGAGCTACTAGGTTTGCCACCTAAGCAGTACGTAGAATTCATGATTAATCTTGTTTTAGGCGCCCGACCTTTCTCTTTATGTCCTTACCTCTTAGCTCGTTCCTTCCAATATGAATTGAAAAAGAAATTAGATGATTTATTGTCCAAGGGGCTAATTCGGTGTAGTGTGTCACCATGGGGAGCATCTGTTTTATTCATAGCAAAGAAAGATGGGAGTTGGCTTTCAAACAGGTAACTATTAAGAACAAATATCCATTGCCTCGCATTGAAGACTTGTTTGACCAATTGAAGGGAGCAAAAGTGTTCTCTAAAAATTAATCTACAGTCTGGGTATAATCAGATTTATGTGAGGGAACAAGATATTGAAAAGATAGCATTCTCCACTAGGTATGGGCATTATGAGTATAAAGATATCTTTTGGACTAACCAATACCCCTGCTGTTTTTATGGAGACAATGAACAACATGCTGTGCAGATATTTTGATGATTTTATGGTAGTGTTCATCAATGATATTCTAATTTATTTTAAATTAGAGGAGGAGTATGAGCATCACCTATGGCTTGTGCTTGATACTTTGAGGGAGAATCAGTTCTATGCCAAGCTAAAGAAGTGTGAATTCTGGATTTCAAAACTGGGTTTTCTCGGTCATGTGAGTGATAAGGAAGGTATTTTGTTAATTTAAGCAAAATCTCTATAGGTGTGGACTAGAAGAGGCCTTCCAATGTCAAAGAAGTGCGTAGTTTCCTTGGTCTAGCTGGATATTACCGATTGCTTTAGCAGGTGAGAGAACACATTATTGAGAGCAAGACTGAGGATTTCAGCATTGATAAGCTTGGTGCATTGCGGTTTAAAGGCTGCTTTTGTGTTCCCTTGAATGCCCAAGTCAAAGATGATATCTTGAAAGAGGCTCATCATAACCCATATATAGTCTATCCTAGTGAGACAAAAATGTATCGAGATCTGAAAAAGAGTTTTTCGTGGAAAAGGATGAAGGCGGACATTGCTCATTATGTGGCGTCTTGTGGGATTTGTCAAAAGGCACTACAAGAAACAGGGAAAAATTCGTGGGCCAGAAACCCATGAATAGGCCAAAACCCACAAATTTAATTTAAATTCGTGAGCAAACCGTCGAATTTAGTGCACGAATTTAACTCGACGAAATTAATCAATTAAATTCATGGGTACCCACGAATTTAAGTTAAATTCGTGGGTTTATGCCAATCCCACGAATTTAATCGAATTGAGTTAAATTGTGGTTTATTAAACCACGATTTAACAGATTAAATTGCATACCAATGTGGCCCATGAATTTAATCTGTTAAATTCGTGGGGGTACAAAACCCACGAATTTAATCTGTTAAATTCGTGGGCTTAATAAACCCACGAATTTAATTTTTAAATTCGTGGGCACAAGGAACCAACGAATTTATCTGGAGTAGCCAGATAAATTCGTAGGTTTTTAATGGCTCACGAATTTATCAGTCATTTATACACAAATATATATATATATATATATCCATATGCATCGCACTCAATACATATAACAACTAAAGAAGAAAAGAAAAGGCAAAAAGAAAATTGAACCTAAAAATTGCTAAGCGAAGAATAAGAAGGATCATCTATTTTGTTCAAATCTGATCAGAAACACTAACACAAAAGAACTAACTCCACAATGAAGTTCAAGCGAACGAAGAATTAACAAACGAGACACCAAACCTATTACCTCTACTAAAATACTGAAACCAACCTTTTAACTCTTCAAAACCGGCTTAAAACTAAGTCACCGAAATGTACAAAATTTTGGCATGACCTCTCTAGTAAATAGGACATCCACTCAGCAGACAAATTTTTTTTTGCAGTTATAATATATATATCAATCTCTCAAACCAGAAGGAGACATTCTAGCAGATCCTTAGATAATCCAATCACACATCCAACGGCAATTTGTAAACTACGCAATGACGTACAACACATTACAACCGCAATAGATACAATCCACATTCCATTACAATAAGTCCATCACAATAAGTCGATCACAATGTATCCATCCCAACAAGTTATAAAGTACAACAGTAATACACCAATCGAGCTCACAATGGAATTCATGCCTCGGGGTTGTTGGAGTTGTGGGCGCTACCACCACCGTTGGCACTGTTGAAGATGTCTTCTATGATGTCGTCGTTAGTACGTGCTGGAGGGTGTGACCTAGAAACCTGCAAGTTCAAGATTAACTTAGGTTGTGTTACAAGTAACATTATGCTAATTCACATGGAACAAGGTCAGAATAGTACTATTCAACCAAGACACAATATGAGAATATCAATATGACAGGTCAAGCTAAACAAGAATAGATACTATATATAAGAGCTACACCTACGAGCTAGTCAAGATATGCTATAATAATCATATGAACATCAATCTCATATTCAATAAAGCATGAAAGTAATACTCTCTAGTATTAACAGAAGTTAACCATCTAGTTCAAGGCCAAGATTACAACTAAAATTATTTAATTCAACTTCCAAAGACCCTAATTGCATCACTGAGTATTCAAAAGATAACAAACAGTGAAAATAGTTCAAAGAAGCAATTAAGAGTTTTGGTAGTCATTTTAAGAGTTCAATATACAAAGTACAAATATAAAGCACTCTACAAGGATAAACAATCAGATTGTACATGGGCAAACAACACATTCTACAAGGATGCCATATAAAGCATTTAAAACATAAGTTTACAATTGAACAAGTTGTCTTAAGATAACTTTTCAATTCCAACAAGTTAGCACAATATAAGGTTCCAAATCAAAAAGTTATTGACAGAAAGAAAAAATCAAATAGCACGTAATGGGTTAATAATTTGGTAAACCATCACATATCTACTGAGCACAAAGAATGAACTTTCATAAGCACACAAGTATACCTTTTCAAGTATGAACATTGAGATGATTTGTGCAAGGTTTAAGAAAGAGTTGCCTAAATGTCCTAAAATCGATTAAGTTATGCATTTCAACTGAAATTATCACTATTGCAACAGATTACTCAGATTGATATATACTAAAAGAATGAACTAAATTTCCTACAGAAGCATATGTCCATCCGCTGCACATCGACTAAATTGCAACTAATGTTCCTAAATTTGAGCAAGAGAAAGGAAGGGAGGGGGCAGGTAGCTCTCACCAAGGTCATCAAACTCCACAACAAAGTTCAAGCGAACGAAGAATTAACAAACGAGACACCAAACCGATTACCTCTACTAAAAGACCGAAACCAACCTTTTAACTCTTTAAAACCGACTTAAAACTAAGTCATTGAAAAGTACAAAATTTCGGCATGACCTCTCTAGTAAATAGGACATCCACTCCGCAGACAAAAAAACATTTGCAGTTATAATATATATATCAATCTCTCAAACCAGAAGGAGACATTCTAGCAGATCCTTAGATAATCAATCACACATCCAAAACGACAATTTGTAAACTACGTACACAATGATCACCACCACCGCCGGCGCTGTTGAAGATGTCTTCTATGATGTCGCCGTTAGTACGTCTTTGGAGGGTGTGACCGTAAACCCGTAAGTTCAAGAATTGACAAACTTAGCTCGTGTCGCAAACTTAGAATGTTTTCGACATCCATACCGTGGTGTCGCCCGAGGTGGCTGCAGGCCCACGGGTTGAAGTACATAGGCATTCCTTGGCCCGCATAGGTGGTGGGTACATGTAGAACGGGTTTGGAGGCTGGGAGCCCTGTAAGGCATAGACAGGTACATTATGCCACATATAAATCATTCATTCAAATTTTGAATAACGAATTGAACCGATCCGTCTTTACCTGTGGTGCCTCTCCTGCAGAAGGTGGCTGCATCTGTGGAGTGAACATGTAGAAAGGAGGAGGAGGCTGGGAGCTCTATAGATCATAGTTTGTGATATAAAGTATACATAATAGAGTTTTTTTAAAAATAAAGAATGCATGAGAATATCATATAACCTGAGGTGCATCTCCTAGGGGTGGTGCCTGCATCCCAGTAGGGTTTATGAAGGACGCCGGGGGAGGCTGAGCACCCTGTGATGCTTCTCCTTGTGGTGGAGGCTGCATGTGCGGAGAAAACATGTAGAAGGGAGGTGGCTGGGAGCCCTATGACATAATAGTCAAGTTTGTGAATTTTTGATTTTATGAGCTAAGTGAATTAGAGAGTAATGAACTCAAGTATCTTTACCTGCGGAACAGGAGGGCGAAACACTGGCACGTTAGGTCCAAGAGATTGTGACAATTCTTTGCATATAGATTGTTTGTTAGATTTTAATCACAAATGTACAATTGAGCGTTTTGTTCAAAGTTGAGATTGTACCTGCAGATACATTTTCATGTATTCTGAGTCTTCTCGGCTTCTGCGAGCTTCCTCTCGTGCTTGACGAGACTCTTCTCGCGCTTGACGAGCCTCCTCTCACGCTTCACGAGCCTCCTCGTGCGCTTGTGCTTCCCGTGCGGACCTCGACGAGCGAGCACTCCCCTATTCTCCAAACGCACGCCTGATGCTGGTGCGTCGGAGAACAACAGGGTTATGCGGCCGAAATCACGTTCGGATCGCTCGCACGTCACAGGCCCTATGCAACAACCAACATTCTCGGGCTGTCCAAAATACGCTGGACAATTTCGGAACCGCGCACCTCACAAGCAAATGTGAGATGCGCCGTTCCCGAACGGGTGACGCCTAGGCTCTCTACTGTTCGACACAAACAATAAACTCTAACGTTATATACAACGGTAACGAGAAAATAAAAAAATATATATCATATGCAGCGAATATAAAATGAGATGAAATAGCTTCAAACGAATATAAAACGAGATGAAATATACCTTCTCCAACGCCGGTGGGGGCGTCGGGGAGGGTCCGGGAGGGCGGGTGGCGCCCGCGACGACGAGGCAGGCGGCGATGGCGCGCGGGGCGCTGGCGGGCGGCGGGCGGCCGGCGGCGCGCGGGCGCGGCGTCTCGGGCATGAGCGGGCGGCGCTGGCGGCGAGGGCGGCCGGGCTGCGCGGGCGGCGGCGCGGCGGGACGACGCAGCGCGCGCGGGGTTGGCGTCTCGGCGGGAGGGCGGTCGGGCGGCGGCGCGCAGCAGCGGCGGCGGGCGACGGCGCGGTGGCGGGCGGCGGCGCGGGCGGCGGCGATCGGGCGGCGTCTCGGTGGCTGCGCGGGTGGCGGCGCGGCGGGCGGGGCACGGCGGCCGAGCGGGCAGCAAGGCGGCGGCACGCAGCGGGCGGGCGGGTCACGCAGCGCGGCGAGCGGTCACGCAGCGAAGCGGCGCGCGCACGAGCGACGCGCTGGGGATAGCGGCGCGCGCGAGCGGCGTATGGCGCTGGTGGGGCGGGCGCGCGCGGCGCGTAGGCAAGCGGGGTAGAGAGCAAATAAGACAGAGAGGAAGCTCGATGGGCTTTTCAATTCGTGTTAAATTCGTGGGTAATATGTGGCCCACGAATTTAAATGAGTAAATTCGTGGGCGTAATCTGGCCCACGAATTTAAATAAACAAATTCGTGGGTATATTGTGGCCAACGAATTTAAATAAATAAATTCGTGGGTGTTATTGTGGCCCACAAATTTAATTAAAAACTTGGGTTTTATAGAAACCGACGAATTTAAATAAATAAATTCGTGGGTTTTTTTGGCCCACGAATTTAAAAAAACCCACAAATTTTTCTCTGTTTCTTGTAGTGAGGTGAAGGCTGAGCATAAGCGATAGGTAGGGTTGTTGCGACCTTTGGAGGTTCCTGTTTAGCCATGAGATGACATATCTATGGATTTTGTTGTTGGTCTACCTCATACTCAGCGAGGGAAGGATGCTATATGGGTAGTGGTGGACCATCTCAGCAAATTTGCCCATTTTATTCCTATTCTCGCTACAAATTCAGTGAACGAATTGGCTCCTATTTATGTACGAGAGATTGTACGACTACATGGTATGCCTAAAACTATCATTTCTGATCGAGATGCTAAGTTTGTCTTCAAGTTTTGGGAGAGTTTAAAGAGTGCTTTGGGCACACAGCTTTGTCTTAGCACTGCCTTTCATCCTCAAATAGATGGTTTGTCTGAGCGTACCATTCAAACCTTAGAGGATATGCTTAGATCTTGTGTTTTGGCATGGAAAGGTATCTAGGGAGGACTTTTGGCCCTTGCTGAGTTTCCTACTACAACAGCTTCCACACTAGCATTCGGACCACTCCATATGAAGTGCTTTATGGGTGGAAGTGTAGGTCACCCCTATGCTGGGATACAATGGGAAAAAAGGGTATTTCTCGGTCCTAATTGGGTTCAGTAGACGGTTGAGTGAGTGGCAGAGGTTAGGCAGAACCTTCTTGTATCCTAGAGTAGGAAGAAAAGCTACGCTGATGTGAGGAGGCGAGAATTGGAGTTTGAGGTGGGTGACCGTTTGCTTTTGAGGGTGTCTCCCATCAAGGGTGTTGTTTGGTTCAGTACTAGGGGGAAGCTAAGCCCGAGGTATGTTGGACTATTTCCTATTGTTGCTCGAATCGAAAAGTTAGCGCATCCGTTGGAGCTTCCCGAGTTGATGCAAGGAGAGCATAATGTGTTTCATGTGTCCATGTTGAGAAAGTTTTTGCATGACCTTAAGCATGTGGTATCGCTTGAGCCATTGGTGATTGAGCAGGATCTCACCTTCGAGTCCCGGCCAGTGTGGATTTTGGAAGAGTTAGAGCGGGTGTTGAAAAATAGAACCTTGAAGTTTTTCAGAGTGTTGTGGTCACATCAGTCTGAGCGGGAAGCAACTTAAGAACTGGATTCTCGCATGAACGAAAAGTATCCAGCGTTGTTCTTATTAGTTATGTGATGTCTTGTGATTTAATTTCCATGATAATTATGTTTTTCTGTAGTTGGCATGCTTAGAATACGGGGATGAATTCTATTAAGGGAGAAGAATGTCATATTCCAGAAAGCAATATAATGAAAAAGGGGGATTTTTCCTGTCGTGGTCCAAGTTTTAGGCTAGTAAACCAGTCTTAGGATTAGAGGGGAGGGTAGGCCCAACCATAGCCACACCCATTCCTCTCCTCTAACCTAGCCACACCCTCCACCCCTCCCCCTTTGATCAGCAGCTGCACCCTCCGTTCTTCCTCCTCAAACCCTAGCTGCCCGTCCATCCTACCTCATGGGCACCTTCCTTCCCTCTCCCCTAGGACAGCAGCTAGTCACCCCTCTCGAGCTATCCTCGCTACTGCCTTGGAGGTGTCAAGGGTAGTGGAAAATTCGTGGATTTGAGTCTGAGTCTTGCGGAAGCAAGGAAAGCGTATCCGTGGGGCAGCGCCTACATCACCGCTCCATCGAGTTTTCGGGTGTAGGTATAACCCTAGGGCTGGTCTTGGTGGTGTTGTCACTGTGTAAGGATAGAATTTTGGTAGTTTCCCAGGTGGTTGTGGGTCTGGGTGATCACCGGATTGATTTTGGGGAAGGTTCAGGTTTTGGGCAGATTGCTGGTTCGATCTTAGGGTCAAGTTTTAGGGTAACTATTTAGGTTCCAGAGGGTCCATAGGTTGTGAAAAATGTATATATTTGTCTAAAGATTCATTAGAGTATAAGAACATAAAATTTGGTTTAGAGGTTTAAAAGTTATAACTTGTTAAAGCTCGCTGTCTAGAAGTTTGTCACTTTTGGAAGCAGTCGATGTAATCTGCTGATTAGGGCTATTCGTTGGCTAAATTAAATTATCTCGACAACTAGAGAAAGCTAGATTATTTTCTGTAGATTTCAGAAATGTCATGTTTTGCTATTTTTGGAGTTATATAAAAATAGTTACAAAATTGTGAATTCTGCTATCCAGTGAGGCAACAGATCGGCTCTCGAGAAAAATGCACATGCTGAGAGAGCTTATCTTTCTGGTTCTTCTTCTTCCTCTCTTCCCTGTTCTTCATGTGCCTCTTTCTTCGGAGATTGTGAATATCTCATGAGCACTCTCGAGAAGTTTGTAGGAGGCAAGAAGAAGCTCAATCTCATTCTAGACCAATCCAAAATTAGCAGATTTAACCAAGGTCTAGGATTTGACTACTTGGAGCACGCTCGGGCGCATCCTCCCACCATTGTGCGCAGCTCCAAGAGTGGTGAGATTGCAGTAGCTCCCAGAGTGAGTACCACTGTGTTTAGGTCTGCTAGGGTTGTCCATGGGACTTCTGACCAGAAGGGCATTACTCCTGTTGCTTTTGCCTCTAGCAAGGCGAAGTATACATGCACCTTCTGTAAGAAAGATGGTCACCTAGTAGATTTATGTTTCAGGCGCGCCAAGAACACTCGGCGTGAACGTGTTGTTACTCTTAGGGGTATTCAGGGTCATCCCTAGACTCTGAGTGCTCCTAAGGCACACATTGCATCTAGACAGGTTAGAGAGTCGTCTGTTTTTGGGCAGCGTCTATGACTCGATTTTCATGCTGTTTGCTCGAGTTTTATTCCTGGAGCTGCTCGTAATCAGTCTTTCCTTCGTCCTCTTGATATTCCTCATTTTTCTCATCGAGGTAGATATCAGCGGTGTGAGGTGTTTTCTGGTAGGAGTTTTAAGCAGCCTCACTGGGGTGGTCCGGCCTTTGCACCTCGGCGGACCAACCCAGTTCCAGCTCATAGATCATCTACTAGAGTTGCTACTGATCTTGTTAGGGTTAAACGTTAGAGAGACACTCGAGTCCAGTCTTCTTCTGTGGCTGGTACTCTGAGGTGTCGTATGGTTCAGTATTGGGTTCCTAAGTCTTCACTCTATCCCAGTACTGAGTCATCTTTCTCTCTTGTGTCTTGATCAGGTTCGTCGGATGGGGAAGGGAGATGTTTGGATTGTCGAATTCAGTTGTTCTCGTCATATGACTAGAGATTCTCGTTAGTTCTCTTCCCTAGTCCGAGCCCCCGGTGATGAGTTGATCACTTTCGGGGATGCTTCTTCAGGTAGAGTCATTGCTAAATGTACCATCTGCATTAATGACAATTTCATTCTTAAAGATGTTGCCTTAGTGAGTAAGCTACAATACAATTTGCATCCTGTTTCTCAGCTTATTGATGACTCTTTCGAGGTGAGTTTCAAGAGTAGCACCTGTAGAATCATCGATTCTTCAGGAAGGATAGTTTGTGGGATTTCTAGATATGGGAGAGTCTTCAGTGCTGATTTTTCTATTTCTTCTGGAGACTCTCTTCGGTGTTTGATTGCTTCAGAGTCCTGTGATCTCTCCTTCTGGCATAGGAGACTTGGTCACATTGGATTTGATCATTTGACCTGAGTTACCAGCCATGACCTCATTCGTGGTTTGCCCAAACTCAAAATGGTCAAAAACTTAGTTTGCTCTCCCTGCCGACATGGCAAGATGGTTGCTGCTTTTCATCCCCCAGTCACTGTAGTGATGACTGATGCACCAGGACAGCTTTTACATATGGACACTGTTTATCCAGCTAGAGTGCAGTCAGTGGGTGGGAAGTGGTATGTTCTTGTCATTGTTGATAATTTTTCGAGGTACTCTTGGGTGTTTTTTATGTCCTCGAAGGTTGAGACTTTTACCCATTTTAGGGGTTTGGTTGATAGGTTGTCTTTTGAGCTCCCTGGTGCGCTACGAGCTATACGCAGTGACAATGGCATGGAGTTCAAGAAATCTTATTTTGAGAGTTTCTGTGTGGAGTCTGGTTTAGAGCATCAGTTCTCCTCTCCCTACGTCTCTCAGCAAAATGGCGTAGTGGAAAGGAAGAACAGGACCCTGGTAGAGATGGCCAGGACGATGCTAGACGAGTACGTACTCCTAGAAAGTTTTGGGCTAAGGCTATAGCTACTGCTTGCCATGTTTCTAATCGTGTATTCTTGAGAGCACATTTGCACCGCACTTCTTACGAGTTGAGGTATGGGCGAAAGCCTAGTGTTTCTCATTTTCGTGTGTTAGGTTGCAAGTGTTTCATTTTGAAGTCTAGTAACCTGGATAATTTTGAGTCTCGTTCTTCTGATGGTATCTTTCTGGGTTATTCTACTTCTTCTCGTAGCTATAGGGTCTAGAGTTGCGATGCGCATAGGATCATAGAGACCTGTGAGGTGACTTTTGATGAGGCTAGCCCAGGAGCTAGACCTGACATTTTAGGCTCTTCTTCCACCTTCGAGACCATTTTTGTAGAGGATGATGATGATGGAGATGATGGTGTTCCACCTGATCCAGTCCCCTCTACACCTGAGGTGCCACCTGTTTCCATTTCTGCACCTCAGGAAGGTCAGCCTTTGCCTTCTGACTCTCCTGCAGCTAGTGGCTCTGCTCCTACCTCTTCTGTGCATGAGGTAGAGGCCACTTCTGCTTCTGGACCTCCCCATCATATTCAGGATTCTCATCCGCCTGATCAGATTATCGACGATCTGTTTGAGCGGGTCACTCACTCAAAATCAGGTTTGTCCAGTTCTGCCTTCACTCTACCTTTGTTACCTCGTTTGATCCGAAGGGTTCGACTCATGCATTATTTGACGAGTCTTGGACAAATGCTATGCATGAGGAACTTGAAAACTTCGAGAGGAACAAAGTCTGGCAGCTTGTAGAACGTCCATCTGGTCATAATGTCATTGGGACCAAGTGGGTGTTCAAAAACAAGCAGAGTGAGGATGGGGTTGTCATTTACAACAAGGCTAGGCTAGTTACACAGGGCTTTTCTCAGGTTGAGGGTCTTGACTTTGAGGAGACCTTTGTCCCTGTAGCTAGACTAGATGCTATTAGGATCCTGCTTGCATTCTCTGCATCCCGAGGCTTCAAGCTCTATCAAATGGATGTCAAGAGTGCATTCCTCAATGGCTATATTAAGGAAGAGTTTTATGTCAAATAACCTCTAGGATTTGAGAACCCCAAGTTTTCAAATCATGTATACAAGCTTTCCAAAACTCTGTATGGACTCAAGCAGGCCCCTAGAGCATGGTATGAGAGGCTCAACTCTTATCTTCTCAGCCATGACTTCAAGATGGGCGTAGTAGACAAAACTCTGTTCATCAGACACCATGAGTCGCATTTTCTTCTCGTCTAGATTTATGTGGACGATATCATTTTTGGTGGCTTATCTCATTCGCTTGTGTCTCAGTTTTTTGAGGTAATGAGCACAGAGTTTGAGATGAGTATGATGGGCGAGTTGATCTACTTTCTTGGCTTCCAAATCAAGCAGACTCGGGAGGGTACTTTCTTGCATCAAGGCAAGTATACCTGTGACCTCCTGAGGCGTTTCGATATGTCTGACGGGAAGCCGGTGATGACTCCTATAGCCACTACTGCTGTCCTCGAGCCGGATGAGGATGGTGAGCTTGCAGATCAAAAGGAGTTTCGAAGCATGATTGGCTCCTTCTTGTACCTCACTGCTTCGAGGCCGGACATACATTTTACTGTGTGTCTGTGCGCTCGATTTTAGGCCTCTCCTCGTGCCTCTGACCGCCAGGCGGTGAAGTGCATCTTCAAGTACCTTCGTGCTACCACTGATTATGGTATTTGGTACTCTTATTCTTCTTGTCTGTCCCTTCGAGCCTTTTTCGATGTCGACTTTGCTTGCTGTAGGATAGATAGGAAGAGCACTTCTGGCACTTGCCAATTCATTGGCACTTCTCTTGTTTCTTGGTCGCCTAGAAGCGATCCGAGTGCACTGATCCATCGCCGAGGCCGAGTATGTTGTCGCAGCCGATTCTTTGTAGCTGTGTTCTATGGATGAGATCGAACTTGCGGGACTTTGGGTTAGCGATAGCAAGTGTTCCACTTTTCTGTAACAACACTTCTGTAATTTGAATTGCTAAGAACCCAGTGCAGCATTCCCGGACCAAGCATATTGATATTACATATCACTTTCTTAGAGACCATGTGGAGAAGGGGGGTATCGTGCTTCAGTTTATAGAGAGTGAACTCTAGTTAGCCGATATCTTCATCAAGCCTTTGGTAGCTCCAGATTTGTTGCTTTGAGGAGTGAGGTTGGAGTCGTGAGCCCTTACGGCCTTTCGTGAGGGGGAGTTGGTTTGTATATTATGTATAATATGTTCTCTTCTAGCTTTTCTTTGTGTTTCTTCTGGGTGATTTTGGGCTTATTTTCCTGAGTTGAGTTCACTCACTTAGACTTCTGGCATGCCTTGCATGGACCTCTTATCTTGTGCTTTAGATTGCTATCATGCGTGATTAGCTGTTCTCTCTTCTCTCTAGGTTGAGTTCCCTCACAGACTTAAGTCTAGCAGGTGTTGAGCCTCCTGGGTAGATAGGGTCTATGTGCACTCTTTAGTTGGGATCTAAAGTTAGCTTCCCTATGTCAATCTCTGGAGAAGATAAGAGCGAGTCTGAGCCATAGTGAGTCTCTTCTATCTTATCTATGCTCAATAGCCATCCAGTTCACAGTTTCTCGACTTCTTCTCCTTATTCTGTCGTTCTAATTGTTTTTGAGTTCATTTGGGTTTTTCTTACGCCTAATCATTGATAATAACTCAACTTTAACCAGATTTGAGCTTAAAACTGATTTACTTGTTGAGGGGGAGTTTGGAAATCTGTTCATACAGTGCATTTAGACTGCATTTTCTGTTTTATGAGCTTTGTCTATTATGCAATTGACTCAATCTTCATGAAATACATCATGCTATATCCTTTGAAGAAAATCCTAACTTAAAGATTTCCAAGTTCTTTCATTATGCTAAGCTTATGAAAATATGAAAATTGAAAGCTTTGAATGAAAACTTGATGAAATATGTTGCTTTTACTTACTAAAGTTTCTTCTCTAGGAGTATTTACCATGATTTGTGAAATTTTGGAGTTCTCTAGAGTCCCTATAGCAACTTGGGTAAAACTTGCTTGATCCATATTTGAGTCCTTAAAAAATGCTCATATGTGCTAAATTGAAATTAAGAAAAATTTGACTCTTTTGTGCAAAATTGATCTCAACACTTTATATTTACGAGACTGCTTCCCATCGCACTTGGGATGAACTTGGAATATATTGTGTATGACCAAGATTATTCTCTTAAGAGTTACTCTTGAGATGATAAAAAATGGCTTGAGTCAATCTTTAAAAAGAAATGCAAATAACAAAAACATAAGTGGGTAAATAATGCAAATATGTCAAACATTTGCACCTCGCTATGTCTTTAATTGAAGAAATATTTGCATTATAGGAAAAATGAGCTCAAAGGACCTTATATGCACTTCAAGATTTCCCAAAGTGTTGAGTAGGTTGAACTCTAGGTTTTCCATTTGATCCTTGAGTGGTTTTGCTTCTAGCTTTGAAACTTTGCTAAGTTTTGCACTTGTCAAATCTTGCTAAAATGAAATATTGTAAACTAAGCTTTTTCACAAAATGTATTGGTCTTGGATATGTCTTAGTTTAGTCATATTCTGAAATTGATAAGCTTGGTGTAATATCTTTCCATTATGATCAATTGGATAATCTTCAAAGCTCTTTAGATTGCATTTCATATATAGAAATGGCATCATTAAAAAGATAAAAATGTGAATGCTTATTTGGTTATTATGATCTTTGTAAAACTTTGCTACTTCTTTTGGATCATAATCTCATAATCATTTGACATGTATTGTTGGATTTTAGAGTTTTTGTGAAAAACTTGCTCTTTTTTAAATTTAACTCCAAAATCTAAACCTTCTTGAGTTTTTTTAGCTCCAAAATCCCTTTTGTCAACATGGTCAAGATCTCAATTATTATCTTTGGACCAGGTTTGATTTTGCAACAAAAATTGCTTTCTTCTTTATCCTCTTCAAACTCAAAACATTTGTTGTGTTTGTCAATATACTAATCAAGGGGGAGATTGAAGGACCATGTGGAGGTCTACCCATATTTGTGATGAGTATTTGACTAAATTTGATCTTGGGTTGCTCATGTTTGAGTTTGATTTAAATTGGATTTTCAAATGCAAGCAATTTGAGGTCTTCTCTGTTTTTCCGGTGCTACCGGCCATGGTACCACGGTGCTACTGGGTGAGTGGTAGCACCAGACCAAATGGCCGGAGCAATATTTCCAGAGAGGGTGGATTTTAGGGATTCTGGCCGGGCGGTGCTACCGGCCATGGTAGTGCGGTGCTACCGGCCATGCTAGCCCGGTGCTACCGGGGTTGCGGTAGCATCGGACTTTGGAGCAGTGTGAAAATTTCAGAGAGGGGTGTTCTCTGGTTCTTGCGCAGTGTGGTGCTACCGGCCTGGGAGCGGTAGCATCGGTCCACCATGGGCGGTGCTACCAGCTTGAGGCGGTAGCACCAGTCAGAACTAACAAAGATGAATTTCAAAGTGTGAACTTTGATGGATTTCTTGCATATCTTTGTGGGCAATGCTATGTGAGGAATTTCCTTGTTTTTGATGGTTGTAGGTCGATGATGCTAGATCATGGTGAGGCGAAAGATGACCGGGACTAGGCGAGGAGCGTGGGAGGTCCAGATGGTCGGTGATCGTCGGAAGATGATCGGAGACGGAGTCGTGGCAAGCCGAGAAGATAAGGAACGGTTGAGATGCTAGCTAGGTGCTGGATGGATCAATGAGGACCATTGGATCTTGGTCTAGTTGATAGGTTAGCGGGTCTAATTAGTGTGCTTTGAGAACTGTGCAAGAAAACCCATGTGTGTGGTGGGATTTGGGTTAGCCCTTGCATGGCTGGTTGTGTGGGTTAATCCTAGCCCTTGATGGATGATCTAGGGTTTAGAGGCTCATCCAAGGGTGGTAGGTGGCCCAAGAGTTGTATAAATAGGGGTGGAGGGGTAGCCTTCCCCCTTGAAGGTTTTGAGGTTTTTGTTGCTCCTTTGAGCTTTGCCCACATGAATGTGAGGCTTTGTAACCTCTCCTTCCAGAAATGAAAATGTTTCCACAAATCATTTCTTTCCTTTACGCATTTACATTACGCATTTAAATTACACAATTTAAATTCTGCATTTACATTCTTGCAATTTACTTTAATGCAATTTGGATTTGCCTCCCCTCCTAATTGCTTACGAATCTTTTTGTTGAGGTTGATGATTGATTTCCTCTTTGAAATTATGTTCCAATCATCTAGGCTATCCATACATTTTCTTGCAAGAAGTTCTTTGCGTTTTTGAATGCTTGATCTTGTAGATTGCGTTGCCTTGAGTTTCTTTGTAATCTTTTGCTTGCTTGGACATGTGAGGAGTCTTTCAAGATCATCTTGATCATCATAACCCCATGAGCAAGCTTCGATCGAAGTTCTTTCGGTTTTTGTTGAAACTTGGTGTGTTCTTCATTCCCGAGCATAAATGTCTGAACTTTGATGTCACTCCTTGTGATTGAAGGTTGGAATGAGTTCCTGGCATCCCGAGGACCTTATCTACCAAGTTTCGTGAAGTTATGACCAGCCGATCAAAAGATTCATTGAAATTCGTTTTGAGATCGTGCTGTTTTTGAGTTTGTTCTTGTGCTGTTCTTGAGCCCGGTGCTACCGCTCCAGGAGCGGTGCAACCGGCCTCCGGTGCTACCGGCCATCCTGCGGTAGCATCGGCCAGACAACCTTTGGCTCATTTTGATCCGCACTTTTTGTGTGTTCTCATAGAAGGCTTGTTTGGATTGTTTTGTTTGGGGGATAATTTTATTTTGTATCATTCACCCCCATCTGGTTGTCATCTCGGTCTTTCATTCATCTTCCTAGGGTAAGGATATGGCAGACAATAATGAGGAAATGAAAGCTATGCTTCCCATAAAGCATTTTCTAAATCTAGAAACTAATGAAGAAAAAGTTATCAAACCTTTGCTTTCAAGTGTAGCACAATCTGATTGCTGGCTTCATCAAATTGGTCTCTCTCCTCTCTAGTTTTTTATGCTTCACAACAGCCGCATTCAATTTAGCATTTACCTGTAATCTGAGTTTCAGAATCACTCTTAAAAATAAGCTTCTCATGGGATCATAGCTTCTACATAACAATAAACCTAACAGAGGTGAAAGTCTAGCAGAGCCTTCAGCTAGTTTTGAAATTGAATGTCAAATTTTATATATTGTAAATTTATAATTAAAGCATTGTATAAAGGGTGTAACTTATAGGCCGCTCCACCAAGCATGTAGCTCATTATTATATCTGAGATGCCAGAAGATAATTACATTTGTGAAGCTCATATTTGATGCATTTCAAGAAATCTGCATTCTCACATAACAGATCAACATGAATAGACATTCCAGATTCTAAATGCTCGCTACGCAAATTTACAAGTTCTGGCTTCCTCTCCAAACTGAAACCAGAATATCTTCTGAATTTCACTACCTGTGATGTTCAGTTGAGCAACTTTTTCTTGACATGGATTGACCTATAAGATATCTTTGCATTTTTTTGCTAATTAGATTTAGTTAATACAGTTCTAACATCTGCAAACCTTTCTTCTGGACAGATTTCTGGTAGATCATCATCATTTCTGCAATTAAAGGAGCGCTTAGAGAAAGAAGTACTACATGTACTTCTTTTTTCTACAAGTATTTATATTGTGAAATGGAAAATAGTAGTTTAGATCTTTGTATCTTTTGCTAAATCAAGCTTGCTATTTGTTAACATAATATACTTATTTAATATCTGTGACCTTGTGGTTCAATGCTTATAGTTAATTGAATATTATCTAGATGGATCTAATTCCTATCTCCAAGGCAAACTGGGATGCATACCACAACAGGGCATTTTGCAAGTTTTGTAAGGAGGAAGTAGAGGTGAAGGACCGAAATGGCGATCAGAGGGGGTGGGGGGGGGGGAATGATCCCAACTAAAATTTCCCCCCTTTAAAGGAAACCCAGCCAAGACTCTTCTTGAAACACTAAAGAACAGAAGAGCAAAATCTTAGTCTTGGACTTACTCGTGGGGTTTTGATGATCAAGGTGATCTTGAATAACCTCGTACTTGTCACAACAAGCAAGAACACAAGAATCTCAAATACGGTCTACGAAGAAAGAGCAAAACGATCGAGTTCTTGTAAAAAGATTGCCTAGGTGATGAGGATATGATCTAAAGAAGATTCATCCATCAATCATACATCCTCGGCACAAGAAGCACAAGCAGGTAGAAGGAGGGGAGTCAAATCCAAGTTGCAAGAATGTAAATTGCGGAATTTGAAAGCAAGTAGAAGGAGGGGAGGCAAATCCATCTTGCGGTAATGTAAATTGCAAGAATTTAAATTGCAGAATTTAAAGTGCAGAATTTAAATGCTGAATTTAAGACATAATGTAAATGCTGAAATTAAATTCAGAAAAGTAAGGAAGTAAAATTTTATTTCTTTGGAGGAAGGTTTACACAGCCTCATAACAAGGTGGGCAAAGCTCAAAGGAGCACACAAAACCTTCAAGAGGGGAGAGCTACCCCTCCCCCTCTATTTATACTACTCATGGGTCATTCTCCACCCTTGGATGAGTTCTACTTGGCCCTCAAGTAACCTCTTCAAGGGTTGAGATTGATTCATCCTCCACCCTTGGATGAGTTCTACTTGTCCCTCAAGAAACCTCATCAAGGGTTGAGATTCACTCAGCCTAACTTGACCGCTACTCTATCTCTAAACCGTAATCCAACGGCTCTCCTTGATCCAAGCAGCCCCAAGTTAGCATCTCAGTCGTTCCCTTATCTTCTAGGCATGCAGCGACTCTATCTTCGATCATCCTCCGGCGATCCCCGACTGTTTGGACCTCCGCAGCACCTCGCCTAGTCCCGGTCATTCTCCGCCTCACCATGACCTAGCACCGTCGTCTTGCAACCATCGAAAACAAGGAAACCTATCACATAGCAATGTCCAAAATAAAATACTTTAATTATCCAATTGCTAAAAATAAATTAGATTCTTAACTCAAATACAGTCAAATACTCATCATCAATATGGGTAGACCTCCACATGGTCTTTCTAGAGGCGGGTAATAGACCATTAGGAAGTTTGGGTGCCATTGGTTATAAGAACCTACAACAGAAGTTCTTTCAGATGACAGGAAAAAAGCATGATAGAAAGCAACTCAAGAACTATTGGGAAGCATTGAAGAAGGAATATAGCTTATGGATTGAACTGAAACTAAAATCCACTGGGCTAGATTGGGATCCCCAAAAAGGAACTATAGCTACATCCGTTGCTTGGTGGGATGACCACATTAAGGTAGCAATTTGATAAATAAATAAATATATATATATTTAATTTCATAATACAAAATTTATATTTAAGGTAACTACTATCATTTTTATTTCTTTTCCAGAATCATCCAAAATATAAGCATTTTCGTAATGGACCCCTCGAGAACCTAGCTGAAATGGAGGTCATGTTTGAGAAGGCTTATGTCACGGGTAACACTTCAACCATCCCAGGTGAGACTTCACAAGTGGGCCACAATGTTGTTGAAGTTGATGGTTCGAAGGATGGAGTTGAAGCTGCAGCCGCTAATGTGGATACCATTGACGACTATGGTAATAAACCGAAGGGCCCTACAAAGCGTAGGGGATCTAGTATAACTCCTAGCCCAAAGAAGAATAGGAAAAATCTAATGGCAAGGGATTTCAAGCGTATGGTAGACATTATGGCTAGCGGCCCTGCTCCGACTGGTCCATCCATAGCAGAAGTCATGGATATAGCTATCCAGGCTGGGGTAGTTGAAGGAAGTGATGAACATTTTATTGCAACAAGGCTCTTCACTAAGCAAGAAATTAGAGAAGTGTTTGTCACTATGAAGACTGATGTAGGAAAGATTAAATGGCCCAAGAGGATGTTTGATATGAAGATGAAGAAAAATTAAAACTATTTTGTCTTCCTTTTTAATTTGTGATCTTTTCAGTTATGTTCGTATATTGTTGATTAGTGATGGTTTTGTAATAGAGTTATTGTGCAATGTTGTTACCTTCTCATGTGTGATCATGTTTTGCTAGTTAGAAATTGTCGTGCTATTAATTTTACATTAATGATTAATTAAATGGTTTGTAGATGAGCTCGTCTAGTGAAATTGATGATTCAATAATGGATAGTGGTTCTAGCAAAGGTGAAGTTCAAAATAGAAACAAGAGAAAGTTTCAATTTCAAGATTTTGTTGTAGCAGCTGGTTATGTTGGTATGCACTACTATGACACTTACCTAAACAAGAAACAAAGGAGACAACCACTCATGACTGGGTATGAGTGGGTTATGGAGCAACTGAGCGATGAAAGAGATTGTTACAACATGTTCAGAATGAGTAAGGATGTATTTTAGAGATTGCATGAAACGTTAATCACAAAAAATGGCTTGAAATCAAGTGGGGACATGAGTTCTACTGAATCTTTCGCTATGTTTTTGTGGGCAATTGGTGACCCTCAGTCAGTTAGACAGGTCACGAATCATTTCAAGAGGTCAAGTGAAACAGTCCATAAAAAGTTTCATGAAGTCTTATAATGTTTGTATTGTTTATCTGAACATATTATTAAACCAAGAGATCCAGAGTTTCAAACAGTGCATCAAAGACTTCGAGATAATAGATTCTTTCCTTATTTCAACAATTGCATAGGGGCAATTGATGGCACACATATACCTGTTGTTGTGCCAGCGGACGAGGAGGTTGTCCACACAGGTTGTCATGGATATACATCTCAAAATGTGATGGCGGTATGTGACTTCGACATGAGGTTCACATTTGTTGTTGCCGAATGGCCGGGTTCGACGCATGACACAAGGATATTCAATAATACTTTGGACAAGTATTTGTCAGGACCCGGATTTGCAAATTCGAAACCCTCTGTGTATACCACACTAGTCCAGGATCACGCTAGTGCACATAGTGAAAACATAGATGAAATATCATTCCATACAACGAATTAACTAAGAAGAAGCAAATTATTATTAAGTAAGGCAAATGACCTTATGGTCAAAGTTTACACCACTATGCCTTAAGGGCTTAAGAAAAAAATAAACTATTGAAGTAGAAAAGATAACATGGGCCATTCGACATGCCACAGGCAATCGTCTGGGGAAACGCCTTCCTAGTCCACGTAGTCTTCATAATATTCATCCTTATGATATTCAGCATTTTCTGATCCTTCCTCAGCAACTGGTCAACAAAGGCGTATAGCCGTGAGTACAAAAAGTACTCAGCAAGCCGTAGGGAAATGATGCAATATTCATGAAGGGCTTGACAAAGGATAGTCATATGGTTCATTTGCAGAAAGCAATAACTTGAATTGAAATACCGTAAATAGATTGAAAGCATCTTTATGAACGAGATAATAAATAACTGGTAAATCAATAGTAGACAACATGAACAGAATGGCGAGGCATCACCCTACACCATCTAAAACAAGTATCAACCAATAAATTCAACAGTATTAACTTTAGACAACAAAAAAACAGTGAACTCCCCGTTCACATCCCAACAATTCCACATTCCAACATTTCATGAAAACACTTTATACCTCGTGTGAAATTCCCGAGCATGTCCATGACCGCGGACGCGGCTATTCGAATAGTTTTACACTCTGCAGAGTTTGTACAACTTACCCACAAGACATGAATTCTCATATTGCCACGCGATAAACACACTTCCTTTGGTGTGTCGGTGGAGAATCATGACAAAGCCTTTACAATGCACTATCTAAATCGGTACTGCCCGCTATGGTTTCGCCCCTTAGGGCCCCCTCTTGCGCCTTGCGAATCTACCTGTCCATCCCGGAACCCACACCACCAATTGACAGTACTCAAGACTAGATATTGCAAATTAGTTATCTAGGTCTATCCCATACCAGACTTATGGTAGTACGGTTAGGCCCAGTTCAATGGCGCACAAGATTAAGTCCTTAAGTTGTCCCAGGTAAGACATCCACATCCCATTGTGTTAGAAAGCACCCCTTTACTGCACTGCACGATCACTTGCCCGAGGAAAAACAACTTTGTTCAACCAAGACCAATGGCAAACCCCACCATGGTACAACAAATTTTACAACATTGGCTATCAGCCACAATTCAATATCTCATTAAGTCAAGATTAACATTATTCAACGTGTGACTTGTATCCCATCATACAACTAAGCAAGTCTAAGCATAGATACGATAACCCAATGTTGGTAGTATAATCATGTCCAACTAGTAAAGTCCCAACCTAGGGCTAACAATGGATACATGGCATCCCAATAATCAAAGTGGCATAATGTCAACGAGGTGTATAGCTACTCCCATGAAATAAGCATTGATACACAAATAGCATGCAATTGTATAAAAGCAAAGTACTTTTGCAAACATAGGATAAATAAGGTCAAGGGCTATGACTTGCTTTGCTGATCTAGTGCTGAGTCTTGGTCTTCGAAGTCTCCGTTCGCTCCCTCGGAATTAGCATCTACCGGAAAAGAAAGCAAAAAAACAAAATAAATACTAAACAGAGACTAAAACAAGCTCAAAACTGAAAATAAATGTCTCTGGAAGATAGAGATTGATTTTAGAAAAATTAAGAAATTTGAATTGCCTTAATCGGAGTTCGTATGAGAGAGAACGGGCCTCCGACAGATTAAATTCAGAGAAAAAGGCTGAAAAAGAGAAAAACTGAATTTTTTGATTTATTTCTCTACTGGAAAATAGATTATTGACGTCATGTTGACGTCAGCAATCAATTTCCTGAAATAAAAATAAATCAGAAAATCCTTATTTCACTGACATGCGGGACCCACATTCTATAGACTAAGTCCACGGGCTTGCGCTGATCCATGGTGGACTGGGCTCATGGGATCAGTAGCTAGGGCTGATGTCACCGTTACGCGGGCAGACCCTGATGCGGCGGTTGACGCGATGGGCACGTGTCACGCATCCCACGGTGGCACTGGATCGGACGGTAGAAGAGGCGAACCGAGATGACGGCGACGTGGCGCGATCTAGGGCGCTGGAGCGAGATCGTCTGGCCACGAACCGGCGGACCAGATCGACGGCGAGGCGGCGGTGTTATCCGCTGGATTCAAGGAAGATGACGCGGAACGTGGCGAAAAGGCGACGGATCGGGCGCGAGACTTGTCGGATCGAGAAGAAGAAGATGCGGTGAACCCGATGAGACACGTGACTGCGGCGGAGGGGCACTGGAGCGGCTAGTCGATGGGAAGAAAGGCTTCGGGTGGTGGCGCTACTCCGGCGAGCTCGTTCTTGGCAACGGAGGGGTCTCGGGCGACGACGAATGGGGCGGCAAGTGTGAAGGACCATGTGGAGGTCCATCCATGTTTGTGATGAGTATTTGACTTTATTTGAGCAAGGTGTGCTCAAGTTTGAGTTTGATTTGGATTGATTTTCAAAATGAAGCAATTTGAGTTGTCTCTGCCAGAGTGGCGATCTTGGTCGTATGGACGCGGTAGTGATGAGTTGGATGGTTTATTGCACATCTTTGTGGGCATTGCTATGTGAGGAGTTTCCTTGTCTTTGATGGTTGCAGGACGACGGTGCTAGGTCATGGTGAGGCGAAGGATGACCGGGACTAGGCGAGGCGTCGGAGGTCCAGACGGTTGGGAGATCGCGGAAGATGATCGGAGGCGGAGTCCGGCAAGTCAAGAAGATAAGGAAAGGAGATGATGCTAGCTAGATGCCGCGTGGATCAATGAGGACCGTCGGATTGAGGTCTAGTTGATAGGTTAGCGGGTCTAGGTAGTATGCTTTGAAAACCGTGCAAGAAAACCCGGTATGTGTGTGGGTTTTGGGTTAGCCTTGCATGACTGTGTGTGTGGGTTAATCCTAGCCCTTAGATGAGTGCTCTAGGGTTGAGGACTCATCCAAGGGTGGTAGGTGGCCCAAGAGTAGTATAAATAGGGGTGGAGGGTAGCCTCCTTCCCTTGAAGGTGTTGAGGTTTTGATGCTCATTTGAGCTTTGCCCACATGAATGTGAGGCTTTGTAACCTCCTTCCAGAAATGAAAGTTTTATTCATCCACCTCTGAATTTATTTTGCGCATTTACATTATGTCTTTACTTTACGCAATTTAAATTCAGCATTTACTTTCCCGCAATTTACTTTCAAGTAATTTGGATTTGCCTCCCCTCCTTCTAAATGCTGCTGTTCTTGGATGTTTTGAGTATGTTCATATGGTTTTACATCTCTTTTGCACTCTTGGATTGAGTAGAGAACATCTTTTCTTTCAAGTTCCAACTTTGTTCTGAACTTGTTCTTCGCGCAGCAGTCAGTTTATGATTTTTCTAAAAATCTAGAAAACTCCTTTTTGAGTTATTCTTGTTGGAGGAGGTGCGGGACTCTGATATCCACTTGCAGAAAAATTTTGGAGTTCACGTGTTGTACCGTTTGGGCGCCATGAGGTGAAAACCGAGCCCCAAATGTTCTGCTCGAAGTTCTTGACCAGACTGTGTTCTTCGATTTTTCGTGTTTTTTCTGTAAGGCTTTTTGAGGAGAAATTTGGTGGAGTTCTTCAAGACTCTGATGCTCACAGGGAGAAAAAGTCTCAAAATTTTGTGAGCTCCAGAAACCCACCAACCTCCTGTGCAAATTGAGGACAAGTTCTGGGAATTCTGCTTTTGCTTTTCTGAAAGTGACTTTTGTGATTTGAATTGATGTCCTTTCTAAAAGCAAGAGTTTGAATTGATTCCTCTTTATCTTGGACACTAGACAACCAGGATTGTGACTCAAAAATCCCCACATATTTTATGGTACTTATCTATGCAAGCTTGGGGTACACATAGTTGTCTAGTTTTTCGGGTTTTTCACAATTCCTTTTGAGCGATCTTGTCGAGTTTTTTGTTGGAGTATTTTGGGGGAATTTTTATTTGCGACCATTCACCCCCCCTCTGTTCGCCATTTCGGTCCTTCAATTGGTATCAGAGCCGGTTTTGCTCTTCCATAGATCTTGACCGGTCTCAAGAGCCATGGCGACGGACAAATATTCCACCAAGCCTCCAATCTTTAATGGAGTTGATTTTCCTTTTGGAAGTCCTGATGGAGTCATACATCACTGCCGGGGCTACGATATGGCGAAGGTGAAACTCCGTATGAGGTTCCTGGCGATGAAAATGTCACGACCATCAATATGGTTGGCGTTGAGGCGAATGCTAAGGCAAGGAACATTCTCATCAGGTCTTAGCCGCATGTGAGTATGATAGGATTTCTCACCTTCGCTCCGCTCACGAGATTTGGGTAACCCTCGATGCTTACCATGAGGGCTCTACTCAAATCAAGGCGTGAGGCAGACGAGTTCAAGCGCGAGTACAACAAGTTTGATCAACGCTACGGTGAGAGTCTCGGCGAGTGTTTTGGTCGGTTTACAAAGATTTTGGCGACCTCCGGCGGTTGGTTGCATATACCCCGACTCGGACAATGCTCGGCATTTCTTGACCGCACTGACCTTGGGTTTGGGAGATGAAGGTGACCACCATCAAGGACACCACCGACTTATCGACTCGACTCTTGGCGGGCTTTATTCCGCCTCAAGACTCATGAGATCGATGTCGTCTCTCGGAAGACAAAATCTCGATCGATGGCTTTGGTCACCGATCCCATTGGATCTTCTTCTTGATCCTTCTATTGGTTTCTCTCTTTCCACCCTTTGCGAGCTAAGCGATGACCAACTGGAAAAATTTCGAAAAATGAGCTTGCTCTTCTCGCTCGCAAGTTTTCTCATGCATACAAGAGGGTGAGAGAGAGGAAGAGAGGTGGCATGATCACCGCTTGAGTGTGGTGGCCCCAACCACATTGGCGAACTATCCCAAGCCGGAGAAGGGCAAGAACGGCGTTGGCGGTTCGGGCAAGAACGACTACACCGACAAGAACCGCAACAAGAAGCCTCCGGTTCGTGAATCGGCGCACGAGAAGAAGTACCGCAACTTCTCCAAGAACAAGAAGCTCTTCCACCGCGTCCTCGCCGCGCTTGCGACATCAACCTCTCCGACACGGAGACATGGAGCGACGAGGCGAGGATGATCCGCAAGAGAAGAAAGGCGGCGGCGACTTCTCGGCATGTGCTTCATGGCCGACACCAACGACATCAGCGACTCGAGCTCTCTGACTCGGACGAGGTACCCTCCTATGACCAGCTCAACGAAGCTTTACGCAAATTAGGAAAATTTCATGCTAGAGCTAGAGCTAGGTGTACGGAGCTTGAGAAGGAAGTAGGTACCTTGACTCGGAGTTAGCTTCACTTAGATCTTCTCCTCCCGAGTCACCGATGATTGCTCTTTGTGTGATGCTATTCTTGTGGAGTTGGAGAACCTAAGGACCATACATGATAGTGTGCTTGTTGAACTTGATGGTCTTAGGTTGAAGAATGCTAGCACTAGTTCTGTTGATGCTATTCTGTTGAGGCTAGTTTTCTTCATGCTCACTCCACTCCATCATGCTCTAATTGCCCTAAATTGCTTGCGAAATTGATGCCATGGCGAACACCTTAGGAAGCTCTCTGCTAGAAACAATGAACTTGAATCACATGCTTCTAAGGACCCATCGGCTCATGTGAGGGTCAGAAGCAATTAAAACTTGACAATGAAACCACAATGTCAAGTGTGCTAAACTTGCTAAGGACTTACTAGATAAGTCACAAAAACATTGCTTATGATGTCTTGAGATTGTGGGGACTTGGATAAAATCCATGTCGAGCTTAGGAAGAAATTAGAAGACCAAGCCCATAGAATTAGAGATGCTCCTTGCATTTCTTGTGAGGCCCTCAAGATTGAGGCAGCCGTCTTTGAGGAGAAAATGCACGTCTTGAGAGCTCATCTTTCCGGTTCTTCTTCCTCTCCTTCCCCTGTTCTTCTTGTGCTTCTTTCTTCCGAGATTGCCAAGATCTTATGAGCACTCTCGAGAAGTTTGTTGGAGGCAAGAAGAAGCTCAATCTTATTCTAGACCAATCCAAGATTAGTAGATTCAATCAAGGTCTAGGATTTGATCCCTTGGAGCACGCTTGGCGCATCCTCCCACCATTGTCGCGGCTCCAAGAGTGGTGAGATTGTGGTAGCTCCCGAGTGAGTACCACCATGTTTAGGTCTCTTTGGGGTTGTCCATAGGACTTCCGACCGTAAGGGTGTTACTCCTATTGCTACGCCTCTAGCAAGGCGAAGTACACATGCACCTTCAGTAAGAAGGATGGTCACCTAGTAGATTTACCTTGAGCGCGCCAAGATCACTCGGCGTGGCGTGTTGCTGCTCTTAGGGATATTGTGGTCATCCCGGACTTTGAGTGCTCCTAAGACACACACCGCTTCTAGACAAAGTTAGAGAGTCGCTGTTTTTGGGCAAACGTCCGTGACTTGGTTTTCATGCTAGTTCTTGAGTTTTAGTCCCGAGCTGTTCGTAGTCGATCTTTCCGCCGTCCTCTTGATATTCCTCGTTTTTCCCATCGAGGTAGATATCGTGGCGTGAGGTGTTTTCTGGTAGGAGATCCAGCGACCTTCTTGGGATGGTCGGCTTTTGCACCACGGCGTGCCAACCAGCTTTGACTCCTAGATTATCTACGAGTTGCTCTGATCGTGTGAGAGTTGAGCGTCGAGAGAGACACTCGAGTCGATCTTCTTCTGTGGTGGTACTGAGGTGTCGTATGGTTCATATTGGGTTCCTAAGTCTTCACTCTATCCCATCTTGAGTCATCTTTCTCTCTGTGTCTTGATCGGGTTAAATCGGATGGGAAGGGCGATGTTTGGATTGTTGACTCGGTTGTTCTCGTCATATGACCGGAGATTCTCGTTAGTTCTCTTCCTAGTCCGAGCCCGGTGATGAGTTAATCACTTTTGGGGATGCATCTTGAGTAGAGTCATTGCTAAAGGTATCATCTGCATTAACCAAAATTTCTTTCTTAAAGATGTTGCCTTAGTAAGTAAGTCGCAATACAATCTGCTCTCTGTTTCTCGACTTATCGATGACTCTTTCGAGGTAAGCTTCAAGAGTAATGCTGTAGAATCCTTGATTCATCGGAGGGTTAGTTTATGGATTTCTAGATTTGGGAGAGTCTTTCGTGCTGATTTTTACGCTTCTTCCGGAGACTCTCTTGATGTTTGATTGCTTCGAGTCCGTGATCTCTCCTTCCGGCATAGGAGACTTGGTCAAATTTGTTTTGATCATTTGACCGAGTTAGCGACCATGATCTCATTCGGGTTTGCCCAAACTCAAGATGGTCAAAGACTTAGTTTGCTCTCCTTGCCGACATGGCAAGATGGTTCTTACTTCTCATCCTCCGATCCACCGTAGTGATGGTGATGCACCGGGACAGCTTTTACATATGGACACTTTGTTGGTCCAAATAGAGTGCGATCGGCGGGAGGGAAGTGGTATGTTCTTGTCATCGTTGATGATTTTCTAGATACTCTTGGGTATTCTTCATGGCCTCGAAGGATGAGACTTTTCTCACTTGGGGTTTGATCAAGAGGTTGTCTATTGAGCTCCCGGGTGCATTACGAGCTATCTGCAGTGATAATGGCACGGAGTTCAAGAATTCCTACTTTGAGAGTTTTTGTGTGGAGTCCGGTTTAGAGCATCAGTTCTCTTCTCCCTCGCTCCTCGTGAGAATGGCGTAGTGGAAAGGAAGAACAGGACCACGGTTGAGATGGCCAGACGATGCTAGACAGTCTGATACTCCTAGGAAGTTTTGGGTGAGGCTATAGCTACGCTTGCCATGTTTCTAATCGCGTGTTTTGAGAGCACATTTGCATCGCACTTCTTATGAGTTGAGGTATGGGCGAAAGCCCAAGTGTCTCATTTTCGTTTTCGGTTGCAAGTGTTTTATCTTGAAGTCAGTAACCTAGATAAGTTTGAGTCTCGCTCTTACGATGGTATCTTTCTAGGTTACTCGACTTCTTCTCGTAGCTATAAGTGCAGGTGTTGATGCGCATAGGATCATAGAGACTGTGATGTGACCTTGATGAGGCTAGCCGGAGCTAGACACGATGTTTGAGCTCTTCTTATCCCTCCGAGACCATCTTTGTAGAAGATGAGGATGATGGAGATGATGGTGTTCCACCGGATCCAGTTCCCTCTATACCCGAGGTGCCTCCTGTTTCCATTTACGCACCTCGAGTGACCACCCTTGCCTTCCGACTCTCTTCAATGAGTGGCTCTGCTCCTACCTCTTACGTGCATGAGGTAGAGGCCACTCGCTACGGTCCTCCTCGTCATATCGAGAAGCTCATCCACCGATCGGATCATTGGTGATCTGTTTGGCGCCACTCGCTCAAAATCAGGTTTGTCCGATTCTGCCTCCACTCGCCTTCGTTGCCTCCTTTGAGCCGAAAGATGTTTCTCATGCATTATCCGATGAATCGTGGATTAATGCTATGCATGAGAACTTGAGAACTTTGAGAGGAACAAGGTATGGCGACTTGTCGAGCCCCATCCGGTCATAATGTCATTGGGACCAAGTGGGTGTTCAAACACAAGCAGTGAGGATGGGGTTGTCATTCGCAACAAGGCTAGGCTAGTTGCAGGGCTTTTCTCAAAGTTGAGGTCTTGACTTTGAGGAGACCTTTGCCCTGTAGCTAGACTAGAGGCTATTAGGATCCCGCTTGCATTCTCTGCATCCCGTGGCTTCAAGCTCTATCAAATGGATGTCAAGAGTGCATTCCTCAATGGCTATATTGAGGAAGAGGTTTATGTCAAACAACCTCCGAGTTCGAGAACCCCAAGTTTCAGTCATGTATACAAGCTCTCCAAAGCTTTGTATGGACTCAAGCGAGCCCCAGAGCATGGTATGAGAGGCTCAAGTCTTATCTTCTCACCATGACTTCAAAATGGGCATAGTAGACAAAACTCTGCTCATCGGACACCATGAGTCTCATTTTCTTCTTGTCCGTTTATGTGGGCGATATAATTTTGGTGGCTCATCTCATTCGCTTGTGTCTCAGTTTTACGAGGTGATGAGCCTGAGTTTGAGATGAGTATGATGGGCGAGTTGAGCTACTTTCTTGGCTTCCAAATCAAGCGGACTCGGGAGGGTACTTTCTTGCATCAAGGCAAATATACGTGACCTCTGAGGCGTTCGACATGTCGATGGGAAGCCGTGATGACTCCTATGGCCACCACTGCTGTCCTCGAGCCCGATGAGGATGGTGAGCCTGCGATCAAAAGGAGTTTGAAGCATGATCGGCTCCTCTTGTACCTCACCGCTTGAGGCCGGACATACATTTTGTTGTGTGTCCGTGCGCTCGACTTCAAGCTTCTCCTCGCGCCTCTCCGCTAGGCGGTCAAGCGCATCTTCGTGTACCTTCGTGCTACCACTGATTATGGTATTTGGTACTCTTCGTCTTCTTGTCTATCTCTTAGAGCCTTTTCGATGCCGACTTTGTTGGTCAGAGGATAGATAGGAAGAGCACTTCGGCACTTGCCAATTCATTGGCACTTCTCTTGTTTCTTGGTCATCTAGGAAGCGATCCGAGTTGCACACCCACCACCGAGGCCGAGTATGTTCTTTGCAGACTAGTTCTTTGTAGCAGTGCTCTGGATGAGATCGACCTTACGGGACTATGGGTTAGAGATAGAGAGTGTGCCACTTTTCTCGTGACAACACTTCACCCATTTGCATTGCTAAAACCCCGATGCAACATTCCCGACCAAGCACATTGATATTAGATATCACTTCCTTAGAGACCATGTGGAGAAGGGAGATATCGCGCTTGATTCGAGAGAGTGACCTTGATTAGCGATATTTTCACCAAGCCTTTGGATAGCTCAGATTTGTTGCCTTGAGGAGTGAGCTTGGAGTCGTGAGCCCTTACGACCTTTCGTGAGGGGAGCTGGTTTGTATATTATGTATTATATGTTTTCTTCCACTTTTCTTTTCTTTGTGTTTCTTCCGGGTGACTTTGGGCTTGTTTTCTTGAGTTGAGTTCACTCACTTAGACTTCAGCATGCCTTGCATTGACCTCTTATCTTGTGCTTTAGGTTGCTATCATGCGTGATTAGGCATTCTCTCTTCTCTCTAGGTTGAGTTCCCTCACGCCTTATAAGTCTAGCGGTATTGGGCCTCCTAGGTAGGCAGTGCATGTGCACTCCTTAGTTGGGATCTAGAGTCAGCTTCCCTATGTCAGTCACTGGGGAAGATAAGAGCGAGTCTGAGCCGTAGTGAGTCTCTTCTATCTTTTCTATGCTCTATAGCCATCCAGTTTTGCAGTTTCTCGACTTCTTCTCCTCATTCTGTTTTTCTGGTTATTATTGAGTTCATTCGGGTTTTCTTTATGCCTAATCTTGATAATAACTCAACTTTAACCAGATTTGAGCTTAAAATTGATTCATTTGTTGAGGGGGAGTTTGGGAATCTGTTCATGCATTGCATTTAGACTGCATTTTCTGTTTTATGAGCTTTGTCTATTATGCAATTGATTTCTTCTTCATGCTATACACCATGCTACATCATTTGAAGAAAATCACTAGCTTAGGTATGTCCAAGTTCATTTAACTTGCTAAGCTTAAAAATGAAATAAGCCTTAAATGAAAACTTGATGAAACTTGTTGCTTTTACTTGCTAGGTTTCTTCTCTAGAGGTTTGTGCCATAATTTGAGAAATTTAGGAGTTCTCTAGAGTCCCTATAGCAACTTGGGTGAAACTAGTTTGATCCATGCAGAGTCCTTCAATTGCTCATGAATCGTTGTGCTAAAAATGAAAATTAAACAAAATTGACTCTTCTTGTGCACATACGACTCAACACCTTGTATTCACAAGACCGCTTCCCATTGCACTTGGGATGAACTTGGAATACATCGTGTTTGACCTAGACCATCCTCTTAAGAGCTCATCTTGAGATGGTCGATCGGCTTGAGTCAATTGGTTGTCAAAAGAAAATGCAAATAAATTAAAAACAAAGACATATGTGGGTAAAGAATGCAAATAATGTCAAACATTTGCACCCCGCTATGTCTTGTATGATGATAAATCAAAATTTGCATTAAGTGATAAATGAGCCCGAAGGACCTTGTATGCTCTTCTAGATTCTCCAACGTGTTGAGTAGGTTGAACTCTAGGTTTTCCTTTTGATCCTTAGAGTGGCTATTCTTCTATTTTTGAAACTAAAGCTAAGTGTTGCACTTGTCAAATCTTGCTAAAAATGAAATATTCAAAACTAAGCTCGTATTTGCACTTGGACATGTCTTAGTTTAGTCATCTTCTGAAATTGACAAGCTTGGTGTAATATCCTTCCATTTTGATCAATTGGATAATCTTCAAAGCTCTTTTGATTGCATTTCATGCATACATAAAAAAAAATTGATGCCTATATTGCCAAAAGGGGGAGAAAACGTAGAAAAGGCATCACTAAAAAGATAAAAATGTGAATGCTTATTTGGTTATTATGATCTTTGTAAAACTATGCTACTACTTACATTGGATCATAATCTCATAATCACATTTGACATGTTTAGTTGGATTTTAGAGTTTTGTTGAAAACTTGCTCTTTGTTAAATTTAACTCTAAAATCTAAATTCCTCTTCGTCAACTTGGTCATGGTTCTAATTTCTATCTTTGGACCAAGTTTGACTTTGCAACTAAAAATTGCTTTCTTCTTCATTTTCTTCAAACTCAAATTTATGCCTTTTGTGTGGTTTGTCAATATACTCATCAAGGGGAGATTGAAGGACCATGTGGAGGTCCATCCATGTTTGTGATGAGTATTTGACTTTATTTGAGCAAGGTGTGCTCAAGTTTGAGTTTGATTTGGATTGATTTTCAAAATGAAGCAATTTGAGTTGTCTCTGCCAGAGTGGCGATCTGGTCGTATGGACGCGTAGTGATGAGTTGGATGGTTTATTGCACATCTTTGTGGGCATTGCTATGTGAGGAGTTTCCTTGTCTTTGATGGTTGCGGGACGACGGTGCTAGGTCATGGTGAGGCGAAGGATGACCGGGACTAGGCGAGGCGTCGGAGGTCCGACGGTTGGGAGATCGCGGAAGATGATCGGAGACGGAGTCCGGACAAGTCAAGAAGATAAGGAAAGGAGATGATGCTAGCTAGATGCCACGTGGATCAATGAGGACCGTCGGATTGAGGTCTAGTTGATAGGTTAGCGGGTCTAGGTAGTATGCTTTGAAAACCGTGCAAGAAAACCCGGTATGTGTGTGGGTTTTGGGTTAGCCCTTGCATGGCTGTGTGTGTGGGTTAATCCTAGCCCTTAGATGAGTGCTCTAGGGTTGAGGGACTCATCCAAGGGTGGTAGGTGGCCCAAGAGTAGTATAAATAGGGGTGGAGGGTAGCCTCCTTCCCTTGAAGGTGTTGAGGTTTTTGATGCTCATTTGAGCTTTGCCCACATGAATGTGAGGCTTTGTAACCTCCCCTTCCAGAAATGAAAGTTTTATTCATCCACCTCTGAATTTATTTTACGCAATTTAAATTCAGCATTTACTTTCCGCAATTACATTCCATAATTTACTTTCAAGTAATTTGGATTTGCCTCCCCTCCTTCTAAATGCTGCTGTTCTTGGATGTTTTGAGTATGTTCATATGGTTTTACATCTCTTTTGCACTCTTGGATTGAGTAGAGAACATCTTTTCTTTCAAGTTCCAACTTTGTTCTGAACTTGTTCTTCGCGCAGCAGTCAGTGTATGATTTTTGTAAAAATCTAGAAAACTCCTTTTTGAGTGATTCTTGTTGGAAGAGGTGCGGGACTCTGATATCCACTTGCAGAAAAATTTTGGAGTTCACTTGTTGTACCGTTTGGGCGCCATGAGGTGAAAACCGAGCCCCAAACGTTCTGCTCGAAGTTCTTGACCAGACTGTGTTCTTCGATTTTTCGTGTTTTTTCTGTAAGGCTTTTTGAGGAGAAATTTGGTGGAGTTCTTCAAGACTCTGATGCTCACAGGAGAAAAAGTCTCAAAATTTTTGAGCTACAGAAACCCACCAACCTCCTGTGCAAATTGAGGACAAGTTCTGGGAATTCTGCTTTTGCTTTTCTGAAAGTGACTTTTGTGATTTGAATTGATGTCCTTTCTAAAAGCAAGAGTTTGAATTGATTCCTCTTTATCTTGGACACTAGACAACCCGGATTGTGACTCAAAAATCCCCACATATTTTATGGTACTTATCTATGCAAGCTTGGGGTACACATAGTTGTCTAGTTTTTCGGGTTTTTCACAATTCCTTTTGAGCGATCTTGTCGAGTTTTTTGTTGGAGTATTTTGGGGGAATTTTTATTTGCGACCATTCACCCCCCCTCTGTTCGCCATTTCGGTCCTTCAAAGTGCGGTGCAACGGGGCGAACCTCAGGCTGGGTGCGGCGACGGCTTAAATAGCCTGGGGAGGTGCGCAAAACACGAAAATCGAGCGGCGTCGCGAGCGGCAGCGGGACTTCGAGATGGTTAGGGTTAGGGTTTTCGGTCAGCGGCGCAGGGTGACGTGGCTGCATCTCAGCCGTCCGCGTGGCGCAGATCCGACGGCGGTGGCTGGGCCAGGCGACGCACGAAGGAAGTGGGCCATGGAGGAAAACAGGGATGGGCTGGTGGAAGAATTTGGCCCGAGGCGAATTTTGAAGAATAAAAATCATTTTCGAACTAATAAATTTTTAGAAATCCAAATAAAAGCAAAGAAATTCAGAAAAATATCCAAAAATACAGAAAAATTCCTTGAAGCACAATGAACCCAACTACGACTGTAAATCTTTTGTTTGATGTATAGTTTAGTCAAATTAAATCTTTTTATTAATAGAAAATTCAAATTAATCTTGATTAAATTGGGAAAAATGCAAATGGTTCAATTTCAACTTCAAACATTCCAAAACTCAAATTTTGAGATGTTACAGTATTCAAATTGGTTTCCACATCCTCCCGATGGTACTTTTCTTTTTCAAAATAAAATTAATTTATATAATGATATTCTTGGTTTGTGTCATCAACACTTTTATTTTTCATGTATAGGGAAATATTATCTTGTTGATATGGGATATCCAATCGAAAGGGCTATCTAGCTCCTTATAAGGGACAAATGTATCATCTATCAGAATTTCGATGGGGTCGACAACCGAGTGGCAAATATGAGGTGTTTAATCATGCTCACTCCTCCCTTTGAAATGTGATTGAACGTTCATTTGGCGTGCTAAAAATGAAATGGCGAATCTTTTTGGCTATGCCAAGTTACAACATGGACAAGCAAACACAAATTATTATTGCTCGTAGGGCTCTTCACAACTTCATCCGAGATAGTTCTTTACGTGATGAACTTTTTGAGAGATGTGATGATGACGAAGACTATGATCCTAACACTACACAAGCTGGATCATCTGGAGGAGGTGGTGGTGATAATGTATTAACAATGTATGATTGAGACATGTGTGCCTTTCTCGAGGGTATTGCTAATTCCTTGATGGTTGCAAGGGTATAGACATATAGTTATATGAATTATATATGTTAAAACTATGTATGAAACAGAAGCTTCATCGTAATAAAATGGGAGCTGCTGCTGTAGAGCAAGGAGAGAGATATGGATGCCCTGGCCGACTGTTTGTTTTCTCCTGAATTTTTTTATATGAATTTTGTATCGTGTTCATATGAACTAGTGCGGTGTAGATACTGTTAACTGTTATAAAACATCAGCTTTGATCTTTTCCCTTTCGCTTTATCTGGTTGCTGAGGATTCATTTTGGATTGTTCTCAACTAGATGAGTCTGCGCGGCGTCCCGCCGCGCCGCGCAGACGCGTCACGCTACGCAAAGACGATTTTCTTGTCAACTAAAAGAACTGTGGAAAAAAACAAATTTAAGTTTGGAGGGACTTTCCATAAAAAAACAATGCCGGTAAGATTAGTAGGTGAATAGTACTATTTACATATAAACCTTACAGTAAGAAAAAAATTGTAGGCAAAAATATAGTTTTAAGTATCAGTCGAAAGATTTAGTCATGAAATGAAAAAGTGCTTATGCTACCCTATTAATATCAACATAATATCTTAACAACGACATATGACTGACGTGCGGTGCTAAACAACAAGCTTGAAGATGTTATTTGAAGTGAGCAATTTAATTTGCCATTCTTTGAAATCGTAGGAAAAAACTTTAATGGCCAACAAAGCGTAAGAAAAGAGACGTTCAAAGAATCTCCTAGTATGTGCTTGTGATTATAAATCAGCATTGCTCATAGCGATTATATCACTTGTAAACTGAAAGAGATGATATTCTTGCTCGAACTTCTTCCAAGATATGTCCGAATCCGGGTATTTAGTCTTTTCTAAAGCATGAGCAATATCGCCTCAGAAAGAACATCTTTGAAATAATCGAAGAAAGGAAACAAATACAGTTTCAAGTACTATAAGTATTTAACAAGGCATACCTAGGTAATTCCCATCTTTTAAGATAGCAGTGGTGCCACAAGATTTCCATCATTGTAGTTTCCAATTATGAATCCTTAGTGCCTTGTAATCTGTAGCAATTTCAGCGATGGTATCTGTAAAAATAAAATCTTGTATCACTTGCCTTCTCATCAAATAAAAGGTAAAAGCAACAGTATTATAGTAGCAAACATCGGATGACACTAATACATATTCATACAAAGAACTCAAGTAGGTAATGCAAAAATGGCCCTCCAAAATTGTTGTTTTGCATAAGTAATTACCACAGAAACAACTTGAATCTAACCCTTCGAGTTCCAAGACCTTGTTGCAATAGTTGTATGGTTAAAAACAATACCCTATTAACATTTCACACTTTATGTCGTGTAAGCACACTTTTCTCAATATAGTTTTTTCATTAGAAGAAGGAAAACAGTTCATGACCATCTTAGGAATTTCTACAAGCAAAGAAGCATCAATTATATTCACCTCCGCAAATTTCTCCGGTAGGGCCGGGCATCAAATCTTGATATCCATTTCCTTAGTATCCCATTATCATTTGAAAGGGCACTCGTAATATGTAAGTATGTTGCGCCGCACTTATACTCTCAAGTCGTTGATTGCACGATGTGCCCTTTGAATCTGGTATCACCGAGTAACCTTAATCACATAAAAACACATGATTAGCGGCGCTCCTTTTCCCACAAAAGAGTCACAAGGAGGACTTATGAACTTGCGAATAAATTCCTTCGTCAAGTTCCTCAACGAAACATGATTCTCTTCCACTGTGCAAGAAGAAACATGATTTTCTTCGATGCAAGAAGAACATATACAAGTTAACTGTCAAATGAAAATTGGTTAACTTGGTATCTCATCAACAAAATGCTAATCTGAATCAGAAATATCTTGATTGTATGTAAGACATTATACACGTCTATACTTTTATCTTAGCCTTATTTTGGTACTTATGTCCGAACATATGTAAAACCGTAACCCCATGTTGTATCGAACATTATTTCGCTTGCAATGAAGGAAGGGCCATATAGGATGGGGTCTAAAATCTTGATTAGGAGTTAGGACACATACATCACTCTTCACACAAGTATGAATGATTTCAATCGTTCAAGATGACCGTTTTGTACCTATGCTTGGGAGGACTGATTTTGCACTTACACTTGGGAGGAAAGAAAATTTTAGCCGAGTACTACATCGAGATTTTGTATGTTCTAAGTGATAAAACCATTTTCCTTATCATTGTTGCTTACATAACATGCTCGGTGATGTTCCATTCTGGACCAACTGTAAAAATAGAATCTCTTGAAATATATTATTGTGGTAGTCTGCATAGCGACACCAAGCGATTGTTAGCACATAATCACTACGCTAGCAAAGACACTATTGGAAGGGAATTCTTTACGGATTTTATGAGGAATTTGAATGATGCACATACTTCTTGAATCTTTTGCTCGTAAAATACCCGTATCAATCGTGTTAACCAACAAAACTTAAAACCCCAAATCTGCGTGTAGTACAAGAACAAACGGAGGAGGAGCTCGTAAACAACTGCAGTGATACCATGAGGGCCCAAGCGGCGCCAACCGGACCTTGGGTGGAAAGACCACAAGAGGTTGATGGCGAACATGAGCATGCGGCCGAGACCATCGCCTCCATGATTGGCTCCCCCGTCGCACCAACGCAGTCGACGAGGGACATGAGCACCTGCCGCTTCCTCTCCTTGTCCAGCGAGCCCCTGCCCAGCTGGCGGAGAAGTCGAACACAACGCAGCAGATGTTCAGCTTCTGGAGAAACACGTCCTCCCAGCGGCGGAGGAGGCACACTCAGCAGCTCCGCCTCCCCCCATTGGCGCCACACGATGACGGGGATTTCTCCGGCGGTGAACCCCCGCTGCTCAGATCCGGAGGAGAGGCCACCATAGATGGGATCTCGCGGCAAGGAGTAGGAGGAGAGGTGGGGGGCAAAAAGTACAAGAGCTTTGGCGTTTTGGGCGGATTCACAGCGAGAGCGCTCAGGCAAGCGAGGGCATCACGCGTCGGCCAGCAAAAAACCAATTCCGGTCGCGCGGGGAAGACTCGAACGCGGGTGGCCAGACTGCACGCGAGTGACCTCACCGCCGCGCTGCGCGCTCACACGCGAAAACTGACCGCAGAAAAACACTTGTGGTAGTTAAGCAGCTGAGCCACGTGGGCGATGTGGCTCAACGGCGAGCCAGCCGTACGAACGGCAGACCAATTCACTATTTAAGCGTGCGACGGGGCGCCTGCGCGTGCGGCCACGACGCCCTCACGTCGACGTGGACGACGCGAGGGACGGCGAACTCTTCAAACTTTATATACGGTAGTATTCCCATTGCCGTAAACACTAGCATTTTGCTACTTCTACCGTGAATATTCTCCTCTCTTTTCCTGGGAAGACAACGATATAAAAAAAACGTTTTGGTCATGGTATGAAGATGATCCAACTCATCAAGCATGCGTGGATCTCGTTCTCCTTTTTTTTTTGCTAGTTCTGCATCCAACATACTGAGTTACTGAGTAGCACACTACTTCAGAAAAGATCATCACAGACGGTTTTCCGAACCGTCTGTAATCATGTGTCAGTGATATTATGGAACATCACAGACGATTTCAAACTAAAACCGTCTGTGATATGCAAACATCACAGATGGTTTTTACTAAGAACCGTCTGTGATAACAAACTATCACAGACGGTATTTGCTAAGAACCGTCTGTGGTAACAACTTTCACAGACGGTTTTTACTATGAATAGCCTGTGATGTTACTTTTGGAAACAAAAAAAATATCGTCACGTACATATGATATTTCTGTGATCCAGCTGCTCTGTGCTAGTTCAGGCATAATGGAAGAGCTACTGGATGTGAGATATCCCATGTCACTGCTCTGAAGAACTTGAAAAAGCAAAATCGACGAAAAAAACTTCGGAGGCTGTTTTGAGGCCCTAAATAACGTTTTTTCGGAGCCTCGCGTGTACTTCTGATGTAGCCCCCTAACTTGGACTTCTGGATTTTCAAATCGAACTTTTCCTTAGCTTTAAAACAAGCACAAGAACGTCACGATCGGAGCTCGTATACAAAAGTTATGACCGTTTTACCGAAAGGTGCACGGATTGAAAACACCACAACATCAAGAGTGCAAAAGAGAAGAGAAGAGGGAAAGGAAGAGAAAGAGAAGAGGATGAGTATGATATTTTAGTTGAATGATTCGAACACCATACTTACCAAATATTCGAAGAGGAGAGGAAGAGGAAGTGAGAAGAGAGAAGAGAGAAGAGAAGAGGAGAGCAGGAGAAGTGAGAAGAAAGTAGTAGGAGAAGAGCCGCGGGCTGGTATTTTAAAGGAAGTCGAAAACGAAATGAGCGGGAAGTTCAAATTTGGTGAGAGAGCAAAAGTTGAAATATTATCACCGACGGTTCTGTCTGGATAAACCGTCTGTGATGTGGTTTATCACAAACGGTTATTATAACGAATCGTCTGTCCGTATGTGATATTGATGTATATCATTGGCGGTTTTTGAAGAGTACCGTCTGTAATAATGTCACTGATGGTTGCAATATAGAACCGTCAATGATGTTTATCGTCACAGACAGTTTTGAGAAACCGTCTATGATGAGACGTATAATATAAATCTTTCTATAGTAGTGGCAGAAGTGTACGTACTTCTTGATCCGAATAGGCATACACTAGTACTGTAGTACAACTCAAAAGTCGTAGCATACAATCCCGGCGTAGACATCCCCGTACGTGTGCGTGTGGTTATTTGTAGATGTATATATATGTACATGTGTGCGCAACAAGATCTGCTGCAAGCTTATACTCCATCTAAATATCTAAGAGGTGAGCCAGCAAGGAGATGAAATCGTCAGGTCGAGGTTCATGGCCGACTGGTGGCCACTCGGTTCCTTCTCCTTGGTATTAGTACTACTAGGGTCAAACTGGTCACCGGCGCCATCGGCAGCTGCCGGCGACCCAGTGGAGCTGCTAAGGTGCCCTCCGTTGATTATTGACACAGCCAGCGTTGGGAGCTCGTCGCTGATGCTCGAGCTGTCGATGTCGCTCATCGATTCTTCACCTCCGGCGCCGGCGTCACCGTCGCTGATCGATAGCGTAAGCTCGCAGCCGTCTACGGCCTACATCTTCTGCTGAGGTTTTCGCTAGCAGTAGCCTCCTATACTGTATGAATAACATCACGTGAACTTGTGACGTAAGTGTAGGGAAACCACGTGGCCCAATGAAAAGCCCACGATGGTCCCTTAGCCGAAACCCTAGGCGACTACTATATAAGGAGGAGGGGATCCCCCCTATGTACAAGGATTCAGAAAGCAATAAAGAATTCCGTCGTCGCTCCCCATATACTGTCACTCTCAAGTGGAGAACTCCACTTGAATAGAGACTATTATATGGGGAGCGACGAAAATTCTGGTATTCTTTATTGCTTTCTCAATCCTTGTACATAGGGGACTCCCTCTCCTTATATAGTAGTCGCCTAGGGTTTCGCTAAGGACCATCGTGGGCTTTTCATTGGGCCACGTGGTTTCCCAACACTCCCCCTTGGGCCCTTTGCCGTGAGATGCATATGCCTCATTAAAACTCCAGAAAACCCAGTGGGAAAAATACTTGGAGAAAGAGTACATAGCATACGCTTATGTGTTGCACGAATTGCCTTATTAAAACCTTATGCAAGAAAACTTCATGAAAAATTTGCTAAGAAAAAAGAGTACAATTCACCCAACTTCAATTGCTAATCTTCGAGATGCATGTTGGGTATTCATAATTCATGTTCGAGATTCATGTGGGAGTATGTGAAATATCTCCCCCTGAAATCTGCACTTCTCTAAGTCTCATCATTCCAATTCCTTTAATGCACCTTTCAAAGGTAGATGCTGGGAGTGATTTAGTGAATAAATCTGCAAGATTTTCACATGACTTAGTATGCAATATTTTGATCTCATTCATCTTATGCAATTCGTGAGCCTAGAAGAACTTGGGGTTGATATGCTTCGTGAGATTGCTCTTCACATAACCCATCTGTGCTTGGGCAATACAAGCTGCATTATCTTCATATATGATCGGGGGAGTTTGCTCAATGTTCAAGCCACATGACTTCTGGATGTGGTGAACCATTCTTCTGAGCCATGCACATTCACGAGATGCTTCATACAAAGCAATGATTTCTGAGTGGTTTGTCGGCGTCGAGACAAAGTGCCTTTGACGACTTCCAAGAAATTGCTGTTCCTCCACATAGGAAAACATAGCCGCTTTGGGACTTGCCAAGATATGGTCCGATAAATACCAAAGATCGGCATAGCCAACCAAATTCAATTCATTGTTTCTTTTGAAAAACAAACCAAGATCTTTGCTTCCTTGGAGGTAACGGAAAATATCCTTGATCCCTTTCCAATGCCTTTGGGTGGGTTACGCCTTTATGCAAGGGCTAGCAAATTCACAGTGACGCAATGTCCGGCTGGTGCTATTCGCAAGGTACATGAGCACTCCAACTGCACTCAGATATGGGAATTCTGCTCCCAGGACTTCCTCCCCCTCTTCTCTAGGTGCATGCGGGTCTAGGTGCGCTTGGAGTGACCTTCCACCATTGGAGTCTTCGCGAGGTATGCCTTTTCAAATCCAAACCTTTCCAACACTTTCTGCGTGTAGGTTAATTGGTGTACCAAGATTCCTCCTTGGACATGTTCAAGCTGCAAGCCTAAACAAAACTTGGTTTACCCAAATCCTTCATTTCAAACTCAGACTTCAAGTATGAGCATGCTTCTTCAATTTCTTCATCCGTCCCAATGATGTTCAAGTCATCTACATAGACGGAGATTATACAGAATCCATTTGGGGATCGCTGTATAAACACACATGGACAATCTTCGCTATTTGTGTAGCCTTTCTTGCAGAGAAAGTCACTCAATCGATTGTACCACATTCTTCCTGACTGTTTCAGCCCATACAGTGCTTTCTCCAATTTCACACTGTACATGTTTCTATTTGCTCCGTCTTGGTTCGGATTAGGAATTCCTTCCGGTACTTTCATGTATATCTCCGAATCCAAGTTTCCATACAAATATGCTGTGACAACATCTATTTTTGGAAATCTCTTGGGTGTGTATTTGTTTTATTAATCTATATTTTTCAATACACCATTCGTTGAAAAAAAATCATAAAACATTTGTACAGTACATAGGAAAAGTCCTTATAATCTTAAAGGGTATTTTAGACTTTCCAACAATAAATTATACCATCCAACCCATCAAAAAGTTAGGATACCAAACAGCATGTCTTAGCTTAAAAGCAGACGGTTTAAAAACTCATTAAGATAAAAAGCTAACTTTAAACTAAAAGCTAAAAAGTCTAAGCCGAAATAAACAGGGCCTAAGTATCATCTCCATGGCTTATTTTCTGCAAGGAAGCTCTTGGGATAACTTGCAGTTCTTGTAGTTTTGCATGCTAGTTCAAATTATCATCTATTTAATTATTTGGGAATTAGTTATGCAACCTATTGAATTATATCTACCTTGTCAATTGTTATGCCATGATCATTTATCACTTAATGTTGGTTAATTACTAGTTGGTCATTAATATATCACTAACGTAGGTTGGTTTATAACTTGTTTAGTATGCTTAGCTATGCGACAAGTTATTGATATCATTTTGAAGTGCAAATTCAAACATGACTATTTATTTGTAGAATATATTTGTGAAAAGTGTGTGTCATGTGTTGTCACACGATATATAATGTTGAAGGCATGTGTTGCACTATAATTAGTAGTGGTAAATAATTTCGATTGAGGCGAGTAGTAAGAGGCTATGTATCGGTCGATCTTTGTGACATTCTATTGGTGATTCTGTGTGAATCAATTGATATGGATTGGTATGAATAATTACATTGGAAGCCTTGCCTTGGTCAATCAAGGACTTAATCTTATAAGCCATTGAACTAGGCTAATCATAGAACCATATGTTTGGAATAGGACAGACTTAGCTTAGTATGTTGCCGAGTCTTGACATGTGATATCTTAGAAGGTAGATAAGCTATGTACGTAGTTGGAGAAGGTGTGTAACACCCCGGCACCAACATGCCGTGAATGTCATATCCCAATGCTCTTTTACTATTATTTAATCATTTTCAGCCAGAAATTCAGCAATAACATAATTTCTTTTCTAAACATTTAACACCATCTACAATACATTTACGACAAAAAAGAAGAAGAATATAGTAACAACAACAATAATTCTAAACTTGGATCCACACGCGCAAGAACCTGCACTTGTGAGCGCCAGAACACATGCTTCTGGGAAACATTCTTACCTTTTACCTACCATTGTCGAAACCAATAAACGAAGCACATTCACTATATATAATAAAACCCACAAACATGATTTAATGAAACAGAATTAAACCATTACAAGTTACCTCCACTAAATTTATTCCATGTGAAAGACCATGTGGAGGTCTACTCTTGATGGTGATGAGTTATTGATATTATTTAAGCATGTGGTACTTGGGTTTGAGGTTAATTTGAAGTCTACTTTGAAATTTGAGGCAATTTGAACATGCCCAGAATTTGTAGTGCTACCACCCCTGAGGGCAGTAGCACTAGCCCTTAGGGTGGTGGTGTTATTTTAGAGAGCTGATTTTTGGGATTTGATATAGGGCGGTGCTACCGGCCCTAGGGGCGGTAGCACCGGCCTTTATGAGCGAGAATGCATTAAATTTACGATTTATGAGTATAATTGTATATCTTTTTGGACATTGCTATGTGATGGATGTTTCTTGTCTTTGATGGTCGCAGGACGATGGTGCTAGGTCATGGTGAGGTGGAGGATGACCGAGACTAGACGAGGTGCGCCAGAGGTCTAGACAGTCAAGGATCGCCGAAGATGATCGGAGACGGAGTCTTCGCAAATCTAGAAGACAAGGAATGGATGAGATGCTAACTTGGAGCAACTCGGATGAAGGAGGACCGTTGGATCACGGTCTAGATGATAGAGTAGCGGGTCTAGTTAGTATGCTTTGAAAAGCGTGCAAAAACCTGGTATGTTTGTTGGGTTTCGGGTTAACCCATGTATGGCTGTGTGAGTGAGTCATTCCTAGCCCTTGATATGTTCCTTAGGATTGAAGGAACTCATCCAATGGTGTAGGATGGCTCAAGAGTAGTATAAATAGAGGGGTAGGGGTAGCTCTCCCCTCTTTGAAGGTTTTAGAGGTTCATGTGTCCTTTGAGCTTTGCCCAACTTGTTGTGTGCTTTTGTAAACCTCCCTTCGAGAAATGAAAATTTAATTTTCTCAAGTCTGAATTTATTTTACACATTTACAATATGCTTTAAATTCAGTCTTTAAATTCCGCTTTTTACATTCTTGCAATTTACTTTCTGCACATTTGAATTTGCCTCCCCTCCTTCTAAATGCTTGTAGATTTTGAACCGAGGATGTATGATTTATGGATGAGTCTTCTTCACACCATATCCCAATTATCTGGGCAAATCTTGTGTTCTTCCCTGTAGGAAACCGATCTTTTGCTCTTTAGAGGATCATTCTTGGAAGATCGGGTTTTTGGTGTTGTTGACTTGTGCTCTTGCTTGCTTTGACGTATAGGAGGCTATCCAAGATCATCTTGATCATCAAAACCCTATGAGAAAGTACAAGATCAAGTTTTTGGGTTTTTGCTCACTTGGTGCATTCTTCCTTCAATTTGAAAAAGGTCAGAACTCTGACATCAATCTCTTGGATTGAAGATTGGAATAGGTTCGTGACCTCCTCACGAAGGTGCATGCCAAGTTTCATGAGTTTCGAACCAGCCGATCAAAAGTTGTATCATTTTTGCTTTTGAGTTCGTGTTGAGTTCTTTGCTGATTTTTGAAGAGTGGTGCTACCGACCTCCGGTACTACGGCCCAACAGTGGTAACACTGGCCACACTGATTTAATTGCTCCCTCTTGTTTGCTCTTTTTGATTGTTTCGTGTGAAGGCTTGTTTGGAGTGTTTTGAGTGGGGGAATTTTTAATTTGGGATCATTCACCCCCCTTTGATCGCCATCTCGGTCCTTCAATTGGTATCAGAGCCGGTTTTGCTCTTCCATAGATCTTGACCGGCCTCTAGAGGCATAGTGATGGACAAATATTCCAACAAGCCTCCTATCTTTTTTAGAGTTGATTTTCCCTTTTGGAAGTCAAGAATAGAATCATACATCATTGCCCAGGGCTTCCTGATTTGGGAGAAGGTGAAGCTCTCGTATGAGGTTCCTGCCGATAAAAACATCACAGCCGGCAATGTGGCTGACATTGAGGCAAACACACTAAGGCAAGAAACATCCTTATATAGGGCCTTAGCCGTAGTGAGTACGACAAGATCTCTCACCTACGATTTGCTCATCAGATCTGGGTGATCCACAATGCTTACCATGAGGGCACCACCAAGGTTAAGATGGTGAGATAAGATCAATACAAGCATGACTACAACAAGTTTGAAAAGCACACTGGTGAGACCCTTGATGAGTGTTTTGGTTGGTTCACAAGGATCTTGAGCGATCTCCGTGCAGTTGATTACACATACTGAAAGACCATGTGAAGATCTACCTTTGTGTATGATGAGTTATTGACGATGATTGAGCTAGTAGTGTTTGAGTTTGTGGGAGATTTGATGTTTAGATTGAAATTTGAAGCAATTTGAGCTTGGTGTGCTTTTCCCGGTGCTACCGGCCATGGTAGTGTGGTGCTATCGGCCGAGCAGTAGCACCAGATCCCAGTGTGGTGTGGAAAAACTCGAGAGGATGTTTTTAGGGGATCTGGCAGTCCGATGCTACCAGTCGAGCGGTAGCACTGGGCCAAATGGCCGGTGTGAAAATTCCATAGAAGGTGTTTTTGCGATTCCTGGAGGGTAGTCATACCGGCCAGGGGCAGTATGTTCGGGCTGGTGGTGCTACTGGCCTGAGGGCGGTATGATTGGGCTGGCGGTGCTACCAGCCTGAGGGCGGTAGCACCGGCCCTGATGAGCGTAAATGATCCAAAAATTGTGATTTTGGAGTTTAATATCATATTTTTTTGGACATTGCTATGTGATGGGTATTCCTTTTTTTTATGGTTGTAGGACGTCGGGTTTTGATCATGGTAAGGCGGAGGATGACTGGGACTAGGCGAGGAGCGTCAGAGGTCCAGACAGTCGAGGATCACCGGAAGATGATCGGAGACTGAGTCAGTACAATCCTAGAAGACAAGGAAAGGAAAATATGCTAGCTAGACGCTGCGTGGATCAAGGAGGACCTTCAGATTGCGGTCTAGTTGATAGGATAGCGGGTCTAGTTAGTGTGCTTTGAAAACCGTGCAAGAAAACCCGATTTGTTTGTGGGTTTTGGGTTAGCCCTTGCATGGCTGTGTGAGTGGGACAATCCTATCCCTTAATGGATTGTTCTAGGGTTGAGAGACTCATCCAAGGGTGGTATGTGTAATGGTTTACTTAGGAGCTACCAAACGCTACTCTTTAACCAGGTAGTTATAAAGGAAGCTTTCGAGTTTACTATGAAACATGCTGAGGTACATGAATGGTCAAGATGGAATTTGCTCCTCCCATATAACAGAGAGATATCTCTGGGCCTCTCGATGTAGATGGATTAAGGAAGTGCATGGCCATGCCGGATGTGATTGAGAGTCAATCTACATAAATTATTCCACTACGGTATGAGTGAAGAGATCGAGCTGTCATAAGATGACACGACTCTCGCCTTGAGCTCGATTTGATATCGTGAAGCTAAGGGAACATGACATTATCACACTATAGTAGGTTCGTCCGATGCTTTATAGATATTTGGGAATCGATATGTACTACTCGGTACCTCTATCGATTATCGGTAGGAAAGGTGTTTTTGAGTCATGTCCAAATATACATGAACCTACAGAGTCACACACTTAAGGGGTTGGAATATAGCGGTACGGATTGGATCCATCACTAATGGGCTAAGTGGGCTTTGTCCTTCAGTTGGACCCTAATGTAGGGTTCCACTGCAAGGGAGGGGCGTCTATTTAAAGGGAGTTCGCGGTTGCAATAGGGCAGATCAGAGGGTGCAGCCACCAAAACCCTAGCCATCATCACTTGAGCCTTCCCGTGCACGCTAGTGCTGGAACACCGACGCACGGCGTTCTTTTCCCTGAACGTGTAGAGGCTAGTAGAGGTATTGCTGCTACTGCGACACTGATCAGAGCGCTCGACCACCGCGCGAGGAGGATCGACCAACGCACGAAGAAGATTGACCACTGCAATAGGAAACGTGATTCATTGATTCGGGCTGTATCAACTTCCTTCTTCTGCACTGCGCGTCTAGTGGTAACGATCCATGATCATTTACTTGCGTGGCCTTCTGGTTTATGAGGTAGAAATTTTAATTGTGCGCTAGTGTATCCTACCCATATCCCTTCAGATTGGCCCCTGTTTATTCTTGATGAAGAGGCGGCAGCTGAATTCCAGGAGATGTCTTCCCGTCAAATGATGCCTTCTCTCCGAAGGGCGCCTTTTCTGATAATAACTCCCAGGTGGTTACGTATTTCTGTCAGATAACTATCCACACAGAGGGCTGTATAGGAAAACCTCTTACTCCGACCAGTTGCTAGTCAGAATGGCTATATCGCTGGTCGGAGGTGACTAGTGTAAAGTTAAGTTTGACCATCTTGGACTAAACTGGTCGGAGATCTAACCGTTCGAATAGAGATGGGCTTTAGTCTTTGAAGAATTATTGGCTCAAATATTAGAGGCCCTATTTACCAGCGCATAGTCTCGAATTATAAAAAAGAGATCCCAAAAAGGAAAGAAGGGTCCTAATCCTCGTCAGCTAGCCCCCAAGTATTGAGAAATAAAAATTTATTGCTCAAGCATTTTTGTTTTCTGTGACTGTATTGGGTTATGCACCCGTTACTTGACCGATTTAGGTGAAGATAAAGAGGAAATCTTTGCAATTCTCTTGATAACCGGACCGTCACCTCGTCATTTTTAATGCGTGTGGTATATAAAAGGGATGAAGATCTCCTTCTGAATCAAGAAAGATTCACTTTCAAGCTCTTTTGAGTGTTAAGTCTTTCGTCATCCACTCTTTTTACTTTTCCCATCAAATAAGATGGGGAATATAACCAAGGATGGATGATGAAAACTTAAACACATAAGAGAGTTCGAGGGTTATATCAATCATATTTCTTGGAAAATATTGCTTTCAAACTCTCTTTTAGTTGTTTTAATCTTTCATCTTTCGTCCTTTCTTCTCTCATCTACTGAGGTGGAAGGTATGATTAGGGAAATGAGGCGAAGAATTAAAACAACTAAAAGAGGATTTGAGAATAAATCTCTTGACTTCTCCGAGGGGAGTAGGCTTTTTAGAGAGAAAAACTTTTCAGTTGATTGATATATTGGATTATTTGCATAACTTATTTTTGCAGGATAATATGTGAATAGTATAGCTCTCGTGTATTTTATGCATGGTCATGACCTGCATGTCATGAAAATAGCCAAAGGCTACACATAATTCTATAACAGCCTGCGTGTTGGTTTGTGATGTTTGATGATCAATGTAATTCATTGGTAGCTATTAGGAGTAATAGCTAGGTAAGATGAAGATCTCTAGCATGATGGCTCGGTGAATAGGTGGTGTGGTAATGGAGATTGCTATGTCAAGGGCCATAATATTTCACAGCTTAATGTGATTATGTGTGATTTATTTTTCTGTTACACTGCTTTACATATGATTTTAGTAGTATCCCTCAAAGAAAATTAAGTTAATTTGATATCTTGCCAAATTGTTGCAACTATCGAGTCTTGATCGTTGACTAGTGCGTCTTCCAAAGCAGAGTGCGGTTACCTATCTTGACATGGTAGGATATGTGTGGGACACGTACATGCGAACAATGGTTTAACTTAACTAGGCTATCAAAATGGTTTTGGGCCTAGGGGCATGGTGTTGAGTCGATGATATGAGATGTCACTCAACCGGCAAGAATTACATAAGATATAATTAGCAAGGTATTGCTTACCGAATGACATTAGGTTTCTAGCTGTAATGCCAAAGCTTACTAGGACTTAATGAAATTTGGATCTTGACTCACTATATGTTGTTAGAGGGAACATGGTTTCATATAGTGGTAATATCTTTTATTAAATTGTTTAGTAAAAGATCATGCATAAACATAGTGCTTATCTGTTGCATATTTATGTTGTAGATTAAATAGCACCTACTTCTCCGCACCCAGCTTTAGCTTGTGTTCGATTCTTAAAAAAGATAAACTGAATAGAACAAACTTTATCGACTGGTATCGTAATATGAGAATCGTTCTCAAACAAGAAAAGAAGAAATATGTTCTAGAGAAACCCTATCCCGTTGAACCTATTGAGAATGACACTCGAGCTGAAAAGAATGAGTATGAAAAGCATTGCACTGACGTCATTGATGTTAGCGGTCTCATGCTTGTTACCATGAATTCTGAGCTTCAGAAGCAATATGAGGATGTGGATGCCTATAATATGATTGTGGGTTTGAAATGCATGTTTGAGGACCAAGCTAGGGATGAGAGGTACAACACCATGAAGTCCTTGTTTGCGTGTATGCTAGCTGAAGGGAGTCCGGTCAGTCCTCATGTGATCAAAATGATTGGTTATATTGAGAGCTTGGGAAAGCTTGGTTTTCCCTTTAGTCCAGAGTTGGCCACTGATTTTGTTCTCTAGTCGCTCCCTCAGAGCTATGAGCCATTCATTTTGAACTTTCATATGAATGGCATGGAGAAAAGCTTGACCGATCTACATGGGGTGCTCAAGTCAGCCGAGGAGAGCATTAAGAAAAGCTCTAGTCATGTGATGATGGTTCAAAAGACTACTAAGTTCAAGAAGAAGAAGTTTTCTAAGACTAGTGGTCAGGATAAGGTTGCGGGTAAGTCTAAGCTGGATCTGCACTTGATGTCGTTTGCTTTTATTGCAAGGGGACAGGGCACTAGAAAAGGAACTATACGAAGTACCTGGCAGACAAGAAGAAAGGAATTAAGACTTCCACTTCAGGTATTAATGTTATAGAGATCAATATTGCTATTTCTCATATTAGTTCTTTGGTATTTGATACCGGATTTGTTGCTCATATTTGCAACTCGATGCAGGGACTAATAAAGAGTAGAAGTTTGGCAAGAGACGAAGTAGAGCTTCGTGTTAGCAATAAAGCAAGAGTTGATGGATTGGCTGTTGGCACTTATTCATTATCTTTAACTTCAGAACTAGTTTTGGAACTAAATAATTATTATTATGTTCTAACTTTGAGTAGAAACATTATATCTGCTTCATGTTTGGAGGCAGAGGGCTATCACTTTGTTTGTAAGAACAATTGTTATTCTATTTATAAAAGTGATATGTTCTATGGTAGTTGTCCTATAGTTAATAGGTTTATATATTTTGGAACTTGATCATGTGCCGATCTATAACATAAATGCTAAGAGGCTTCGGCCTAATGATTTGAATCCCACTTACAGTTGGCATTATCGCTTAGATCATATAAATGAGAAACGCGTAATGAAGCTCCATAAGGATGGTCTTCTAGATTCATTTGATTTTGAATCATTTGAAACGTGTCTTTTTTTCTTGGCAAGATGACTAAGACGCCTTTCACCGGCAGAGGCGAGAGGCCGAGTGACTTATTGGCAATTGTACATACGGATGTATGTGGACCGATGAGCATAACGACTAGAGGTGGTTTTCAGTATTTCATAACTTTTACCGATGACTTTAGTAGATACGGTTACATCTACTTAATGAGGCACAAGTCTGAATCCTTTGAAAAGTTCAAGGAATTTCAGAATGAGGTACAAAATCAGCTTGGCATGACAATCAAAGCTTTACGATCGGATCATGGAGGAGAATATTTGAGCCAATAGTTTGGTGATCATCTGAAGCAATGTGGAATTGTTCTACAGCTTACACCACCTGGAACACCTCAATGGAATGGGGTGTCCAAATGAAGGAACCGAACTTTATTGGACATGGTTCGGTCAATGATGAGTCAAAGTGACCTGCCATTATCCTTTTGGGGATTTACTCTAGAAACAGGTGCGTTCACTTTTAACAGGGTTCCATCCAAATCAGTAGAGAAGACACCATATGAGATATGGATCGAAAAGTGTAACATCCCAAAATTTGGGTTTTCAAAAATCTTTTGTTTAGTTCATCTTTCCAAAAATCCCCGCTGATTTTCTCGCTTTAATAAAGCTTAATCTGAAATTTTCTAATGCTAAAATAATTTAATTTGACTAATACAAACTTCAATTAAAATAAATTTAGTTTTATTTGAGTTCATTGTGCTTCAATGAATTTTCTGTAATTTTTTGATATTTTTCGGAGTTCGATTGCTATTCATTTGGAAATTAATTTAAATTAAGCCTCTTGTTAAATCTAATTAAAAACTGTAAAAGTTTAAATAAAGTCTGGTTAAAAATATTTTATTCGAGCTCCAAATGTCTTAAAATATTTTCTAGAATTTTTTTTAGAATTTCTCTTGTATTTTTATTGCTCTAAACGAATTATTTTAATTTCTAGAATTATTTTAATTCAGAAATTGGGCTAAATCGACGTGTCATCTTCTGAGCTGGCCACGTCATCGCCCAGTTGTAGCCCTTCGATCCAGATCCGACGCACCATAATGAGCCACGTCATCCGGTACTGTTCATTGTGCGCCAGGTATTCGATTCGATCCGTTTTCAATCCAAATCCGGTTTTTCTTCGTGTTTCCTTATGTGGCACGACTCCCCAACCTATATAAGTGTCCTAAGACCCCTCCCACGCAGCCCTAATGCCCAGAGCACCTCCTAAACCCTAAAATCCGCCGCCATGTCTTTCCGGTGCGCCGCCATCTTCGGTCCCAATTGGCGTCGCATTCCCCATCGTTCTGGTGAGTTTTTCTGAAATCCGCTCACGTTATCTCGTGCCTTATGGTCAGATCTATCTCACCACCAAATTTGGTGCAGTTCCATCCGCGGAATAAAAAGTTACGGCCGTTCTAATCTCAAATCTTGCTGCTGCCCGTTCTCCTCAGTTTTGCGGGTTTGACCGTGAAATTTTTTCTGTACACTCCTCTTGATGTCCTCTACACGGTGCTCACCCTAACTCATGGTTTGGCCTGCGGGATTTGTGCAGAAAAATTAATCCTCCCCGATCAGACTGCGTTCCAACGGCAGAAAACTTCGTCGCGCGTTCCCCGTTGATCCAGAAGGTAAAACTCAGATCCGTTCGCGTCATATTGTGCCAAATGATCCTAGATAGCTCTCTGTATAATTTGGATAGGTTCCATCTATTTTTTTAATAGTTATGATCGTTTGATCTATTGGCTCCGGCAGCCGTTCGTCGACAGTTTGTTGTCTGTCCGTTGGGTTGCTTCCAAATCTGGATATACCGTTAAGTTCGTGTCGCCGCGTTCTACGTGGTGCTTACTTTCCCTTTGCTGTTTCATCCTCCGAAAAGTTTAATATTCGTTACCGTCGCCTTTTTGCTACCGCCGCGCGTCGTCTTGTGCCGCCAACCATTTTGGTTTGTCGTGGCCATGTCATTGTGTCCAGAAGATCATTATCCCCTGTTTTGCCCACCGTTGAAGTTCATTGATCCCCAGTTGCCGTCAAAGCCATATTCTAGAATGTATTCGACGTCTTTTGGCCTAGTCCTTCCTGTCGGTGCGCATTTCGGTTCGCCATCTTTGGTAACCTTTAATCGCAGAGCCAACCCTACCATCCTACCCTATGCCAAGTGCATTCATCCTTGAATCATTTCGCTCAAACCCGGACTTAACCCTTGGTCCAATTTGTCGTTGCGTCACGATATGTGTACCCCGCAGATCTCAAACCAAATTTGAGCCGAGTCATGACCTCGCTGCCCTATCTTTCAACCGAGGGTTGCCACCTTATAATCTCATAAGTGTTCCGTTAACGCTTCACCTTCATCGTTAACGTTCCGTCGTTCACATCCCATCGTTAACGTTCCGTCGTTAACATTCCGTCGTTAACGTTCCGCCGTTAACGTCCCGCCGTTAACGTTCCATCGTTAACATTTCGTCGTTAACGTCCCGCCATTAACATTCCATCGTTAACGTTCCGCTGCTAACGTTTCTTCGTTAACGTTCCGCCGTTAACGCTTTGCTCTCGCTTCGCTATCATCGCATACGCGCATTCCAGCAAGAGCGTAGCGCGATGACATTATCCTTTCTATCGTCCTATCATGATCTAACCCCATTCCTTTTGAGTCTTGATTTATCTTTCTATCATCTGCAAAGCTGGACCAAAACCTAACTTAAGACCAGTTCGATAGACTGAGTTCGTCGTGAGCCGCGCTGCCGGTATTGCGGTTTTCCTCATTGTGTCCACCGTAGTAAGATATTTGTACTGTCTTACTACATATCGTCATCGCCCTGTTATCGTCAAGTCTCTTCTTTGATGTATGACTGAACCCCAGATCGGATCGCACTGAATGTCGATTCCATTCGTCCTCGTCTTATCCCTGAAAATCTAATCTGCCATTAACCCAGAATTCATTCGTGAACTTGGTCGATAGACCATTAGCCATATGTCATATCCTGGTGCCATATCTATTCTATTAGTCTATCTTTCTTTTATTTGACTATGTATTTGTCTAGTTAATAAAAGTCAATATTGAGCATCAATTTAGTTCATCATGAACTAACATATCATTATGGACCCGATCTAGATCAAGAGCCCATATGTCAATATCTGTCCAAACGAGTTAATTAATCTCGAAGGATATCTCCTGGAATATACTCCGTCTTTCCGTAATTATCAGTCGTAACCTTCTCGATAAATCTTCTGAAAGCCTGTTCTCTTCCATCCGATCTTCGATCAAATCTAAGTTCCTAAATTCAATCCCTTTCGTTCAGTACCAATCTAATATTAAATTGGAGTTTATTTGAATTGCTTTTGAGTTTTGTTGTATTTGTGCTTCTTTGTCGTTAGACGTGTCGTCCAGAAGTTACCCGAAGTAGCTGAAGGACGAGGAAGTCGAAGCATTCGATTGAAGAGCCAAAGGTTGAGGAAGCCGAAGATCAATTAAAAAGAGTAAAGAGAAGTTTATAGTAAGTGCCAGGCAAGTTGTGCTTTGATCATATTGAACCTACGATTACAAAAACTGCTATATTGTTTTACTTTATTGCATATTATTTGACATGTACAATTGTCTTCAATAAAATTTGGGACTTAGCTATTATACCCAATTGATCTATACCCTACCTTGCCATTTGTATACCATGATATATTGTCACCCTAGATTGGTTCATTATAGTTGGTTAGTAATAATAATCAACATGGGATGGTTAGAACGTATTAGTTGCTTAGCCATACCACGTCATCACATGTACTTTAGTCTTTGATAAATAATCTTGACTAATGGAATATGGAACGATGTTATGAACTTGTGTGTCATGTGTGGTCACACGATGAGATTGAGTTGTGTTGGCGAGAGGATGTCACGCAACGAGGTTAAATTGTTGATGGCACGTGGTGCTTGGTAATCAACTGGGGTGGTTATGATTTAGATTGGGGCAAGTGGCAAGGGGCGAGAATGCCAAGGTGGGCCCTATGGGCAGGGGGTATGTGGAAGTCTTGCCTTGATCATCTTAAGGACTTAACCTTGCAAGCCTTTGACCTGAGTCAATCATGCGATCACATGTCTGGTATGGGACAGACCTAGATGATTGGGGTTCTGATATCTTTCCTCTGATACCTCGGGGTGACAGTACACGGAAGTGTATCTGTGTGGGGGAGCGTACCTGTGTTACGGCTTGGTGCCCATCCAACGGTGTTGGCCTGTCCTATACTCCGGCTCCGCGTGAGAGGAGTAATAGTGAAGGCAATACCGGAGGTTCTTTGGATAAGGTAGAGGTTCCTGAAAGGCTTTGTCGTGATTTCTCTGCCGGCACACCAAAGGAAGTGTGCTAATGGCTAGGCACAAAGAGAATATCACGTCGTGTGGGTAAAGTGCATAACCTCTGCAGAGTGTAAACCTATTCGAATAGCCGTGCTCACGGTATTGAGCAAAGCTCGGGAATTACTGATTAAGGGTTAGACTTTTGAAATGAAAACTTGGAATGGGATGGCGGGATTGCCATGAAAGGTTGGAACTTGACATAGGATTGAAAACTTGGTTTACTTGAGAAAGGTTGAATCTATCTAATCTGATTATTTGTTTTATTGTCTTTCCAATTTATATCTCAGATTCATTTACAAATCTCGCTTATTGCAAAATAGCCATGTTAGCCATTTCTTTGGAATAAGCCTTGCATATAGTTATGTTAGAATTGCATTACGTGCACGACTTGTTGAGTGCTTTATGTACTCACCCCACAACAACCATTTGAAGAAAGAAGAGACTCGCCATTCATGGAGGAGAAGTATTGCGAAGGGCGAGCATCTAGGGTCGAGCCTTGTCGGTTGCTGTGGTATCTTGAGGGTCATCTACGTTTTCTTTCCGTTGCTGCTTAAATTGTTCTTCAGCCTTATAAGGCATAATCATGTAAGTTGACCATAAGGTCATGTAACTAATTTTATTTAATATATGATGTCTTTTATCTTTTTCCGCTATGTATGATTGTGATATTTCATCTATGTTGATACTGTGTGCACTAGCGTGATCCTGGACTAGTGCTGAATACACAGAGGGTCCGGATTTGCATATTCGGCGCCCGACAGAGGTGTTTCAGAGCCATACTGACTGTATGTTTTGACCCTAGATAGTTTGGCCGTTCCTTAGGAGCTTCAAAAGTATTTTCTAAAAGTGAAAATTTAACTTGAAAGAATAATAAGTTCTTGACCTATCTTATTCTTCCATTCTTTCCCCTTTTGCTAAAAAAATTATTCATCTTTCCTCACTGGTTTAAATAAAAATCTTACCTGCGTTGTTCTAAGTAGTTAACGATGTCTCACACTTAAGGAGAAAGTACTGGGTGTCTCGTTGCGAACCTTAAGATCGTGAAGACAGGAATCGTCAAGCTCAAGGAAGGGATGATCGATGTAGTGTTCCTGAAACTAGAAGACCCAGTATTTCGAGTAGCTAGTTGAGACTCATGTGTGGGAGTCACGTCTTCTTAAGCTAGAATGTCGCCCTTATAGACGGTAGTTTTGTGTGTATAGGTTGATTTGGTTGTTCATTGATTGCTGAGTGTGCAGTATGTGTTGCATAGCTCTTAGGCTTATATAAGCAACCATACCAAGTTATCAATATTTGTTTGCTTAAGATGTTGGGTTAAACCTATCTCCCCTGTCTTAGGATTCCTGCTTCTTAGCTATGCTATTTCTCTTTTCCCTAACCCATGTGATGCAATCAAGCAGATGGTGCAGTCTGGTGGAACCAGTGAAGTCAGTGGAAGTGGAAATCAACTCAGTGAGAACCCCAATGATGGATTAGTTTTGCAACCGTCAATACAGATAAATATGCAGAGTTTCAAAGAGTTTATGGCTGCTCAGACTCAACTGATGCATACATTGATGAAGCAAATGCAGAATATGAACAATCAAGCCAATGTCAACGTAGTGTCTCAAACTACCATTCAAGATCCTTATTCCTGCTCAAGGTTATCAGAATTTATAAGGACTTGTCCGTCGATATTTTTCGAAAATGTTTTTCCTTCGGAAGCGGAATATTGGCTCAAGATCATTAAGGAGAAGTTACTCATTGCTCAGTGCAGAAATGATGAGAAGGCCCTGTATGCTTCTTATCCGCTGGAAGGAATTCTTTGCGAATGGTGGAAGAAATATTGTGATGTCCACGAAGCCCATGAGTATCACCTGGAATGAGTTCGTTGATGCTTTTCGTTATTCCTTTGCTTCGACAGAAGATGGTGTGATCATGACAGATTCAGATCAAAATGTTACCTCTGCATCTGATTCAAGATCTAGACGTTGTTCTTTGAAGTCTTTGTCGACCGACAAGTCGAAGATCGTGCATGCATTATTTGTGGAGAAATAGGCCATACCACGATGAGCATGCGATCAATTACTCGATTGTGAAGGAAGTCATCCTTTGGAGAGTGTCCTATGAGCAACATCACATGTTACCTATGTGAAGGTCGAGATCATTGCCCAGCTCGATGTCCCTTGGATCCAATAGTTACTGCAGTGACTCAGCATCAGCAAAAGAATCTTCGAGCTGCAATTACTCAAGAATTGTCAAAAAGAGGTGTAATATCGGTTATACAGAGACGCCACTTGAAAAACTAAAGATGCGACCTCTGATCTTGGTGTCTTCATCAAGAAAGTAGTAAGTGGCAATCGCCAACAAAGATGTTTCTTATGTGATGAAGAAGGTCATTGGTCTAGAGAATGCCCTCTGAAGCAACCAGCCTGAATTACGGAAGAACAATAATGAGCATACATTTATACCCAACAAGGCACAACGATGCAAACGTGTGTGCTACTACTGTCAGAAGGAAGGTCATTATGCTAATCGATGTCCACAGAGAAGACAATTGTTTTCTGCAACCGTGGTTATTCCAGAAGTTACTTCAGTTAAGTACATAACGCCAAGAGTGAGTGGTGACACCGTAAGAAAAGTTTGCCTAGAGAACCAGTTGAAGAAAAGACGTCTGAGCGAAGACACTACCCCAGTCAGCGAATTCCCAAGGAAGAAAAATTTCCATAAACTCTGTTATACCTGCCGCAAGCCTGGACATTTTGCCAACAATTGCCCTCAGAAGAAAGCAATCACGCCGGTTCAATCCAATCTCAACTCTGCCACAGCCAAAACCTCAATGTCAACGCCAATCAAGGAAGTTCAGATCAACGATTTCACCCTGAGCGAGTGTCATAACTCATTTGTAAAGTGAGGAGATTAGTAATGAATTCCATGTAAAGATTTCCTTGCAAAAGAAATAAAGTAGAGATGAATGTTATGTTGGTATGAGAAGTTTGAAATAAAAGCATTAATAGTAAATGAAGATATTGTCTGCAATGGAGGTTCACTTGAAAGTGATATGTGTGCTATAATGGTCAATTTAGTACCATTTAGCGTGAAGCTTGTCTGCCAGAAGAATTGTCATTATTAGAAGGTATTCGGTTATGCTCGATCTAACCCAGAATTCAAAATCAAAAGTATTAATGGCAATAAAGGATTTGATATGTCTTTGAGCATTCACTTTACCAGATAATGTTCATGTGTATGTTGGCCATAGAGCCTGAATTCTCAGTAATGTGATGTAGAGACAAAATTTGTTGATTTAGCATATTGAAGATTAGTACCTTTACTTCAGTGGTAATTGAAGCATTAATTCGTTATGGAAAGAATATCTAGTAGATATAGAATTTCCAGTCGCTACTTGAGAACCAAACCGACAAAGATAGTATCAGACCAACAGATCAACAGAGTTGGTATTTTTTATCCATGATTTTGACAAGTCCAATAAGATAAAACTAATTCAAAATCTTCAGAATTCCATGACTCAGTCGTGATGTTAAGAGTTGCCAGATTCATTTCAGTCAATGTCCCTTACTCCGAAGGTCATTGGTAGAGAATTTGCAAGGATCAAGGAATCGTTCAAGACTTTGAATTGCAGTGAAGCAATTATCAATCAGCTTGAGTTCCTCAGATCAAGAGCTGTTCTCAAGAACCAGCTCAACAGAAATGATGTTCAATCTTCGACCAAGACCGCAGAATAGCAAGTTGCTTTCGCCGTCATGTGCAGTTGTCTGCAGGTGAAGAAAGCTTCGAAGGTCGAGTCTCCCCGAACCAATTCAATAGCCAGCCTAAATCTCGGGGACGAGATTCTGTTAAGGGGGGGAGGTTTGTAACATCCCAAAATTTGGGTTTTCAAAAATCTTTTGTTTAGTTCATCTTTCCAAAAAATCCCCACTGATTTTCTCGCTTTAATAAAGCTTAACCTGAAATTTTCTAATGCTAAAATAATTTAATTTGACTAATATAAACTTCAATTAAAATAAATTTAGTTTTATTTGAGTTCATTGTGCTTCAATGAATTTTCTGTAATTTTTTGATATTTTTCGGAGTTCGTTTGCTATTCATTTGGAAATTAATTTAAATTAAGCATCTTGTTAAATCTAATTAAATACTGTAAAAGTTTAAATAAAGTTTGGTTAAAAATATTTTATTCGAGCTCCAAATGTCTTAAAATATTTTCTAGAATTTTTTTAGAATTTTTCTTGTATTTTTATTGCTCTAAACGAATTATTTTAATTTCTTGAATTATTTTAATTCGGAAATTGGGCTAAATCGCCGTGTCATCTTCTGAGCCGGCCACATCATCGCCCAGCTGCAGCCCTCCGATCCAGGTCCGACGCACCACAATGAGCCACGTCACCCGGTACTGTTCATTGTGCGCCAGGTGTTCGATTCGATCCGTTTTCAATCCAAATCCGGTTTTTCTTCATGTTTCCTTGTGTGACACGACTCCCCAGCCTATATAAGTGTCCTAAGACCCCTCCCACGCAGCCCTAATACCCAGAACACCTCCTAAACCCTAAAATCCGCCGCCATGTCTTTCCGGTGCGCCGCCATCGTCGGCCGATCTTGTCGTCGCGTTCCCCGTCGTTCCGGTGAGTTTTTCTGAAATCCGCTCATGTCATCTCGTGCCTTATGGTCAGATCTATCTCCACCAAATTTGGTGCAGTTCCATCCACGGAATCAAAAGTTAAGGCCGTTCTAATCTCAAATCTTGCTGCTGCCCGTTCTCCTCGGTTTTTGCGAGTTTGACCGTGAAATTTTTTTGTAGACTCCTATTGATGTCCTCTATACGGTGCTCACCCTAACTCATGGTTTGGCCTGTGGGATTTGTGCAGAAAAATCAATCCTCCCCGATCAGACTGCGTTCCAACGGCAGAAAACTTCGTCGCACGTTCCCCGTTGATCCAGATGGTAAAACTCAGATCCGTTCACGTCATATTGTGCCAAATGATCCCAGATAGCTTTCTGTATAATTTGGTTAGGTTCCATCTAATATTTTAATAGTTATGATCGTTTGATCTATTGGCTCCGGCAGCCGTTCGTTGACAGTTTGTGATCTGTCCGTTGGGTTGCTTCCAAATCCGGTTATACCGTTGAGTTCGTGTCACCGCGTTCTACGTGGTGTTTAATTTCCCTTTGCTGTTTCATCCTCCGAAAAGTTTAATATTCGTTACCGTCACCTTTTTGCCACCGCCGCGCGTCGTCTTGTGCCGCCAACCATTTTGGTTTATCGTGGCCATGTCATTGTGTCTAGAAGATCATTATCCCCTGTTTTGCCCACCGTTGAAGTTCGTTGATCCCCGATTGCCGTCAAAGCCATATTCTAGAATCTATCTGACGTCTTTTGGCCTAGTCCTTCGTGTCAGTGCGCATTTCGGTTAGCCGGCTTTGGTAACCTTTAATCGCAGAGCCAACCCTACCATCCTATCCTATGCCAAGTGTATTCTTCCTTGAATCGTTTCGCTCAAACCCGGACTTAACCCTTGGTCCAATTTGTCGTTGCGTCACGATATGTATACCCCGCAGATCTCAAACCAAATTTGAGCCATGTCATGACCTTGCTGCCCTATCTTTCAACCGAGGGTTGGCACCTTATAATCTCATAAGTGTTCAGTTAACGCTTCACCTTCATCGTTAACGTTCCATTGTTAACATTCCGTCGTTAACGTCCCGCCGTTAACGTTCCGTCCTTAACGTTCCGTCGTTAACATTCCGTTGTTAACGTCCCGCCATTAACGTTCCATCGTTAACATTCCGCTGCTAACGTTTCTTCGTTAACGTTCCGCCGTTAACGCTGTGCTCTCGCTTCGCTATCATCGCATACGCGTATTCCAGCAAGAGCGTAGCGCGATGTCATTATCCTTTCTATCGTCCTATCGTGATCTAACCCCATTCCTTGTGAGTCTGGATTTATCTTTCTATCATCTGCAAAGCCGGACTGTGAAATCATGTGCTGAAAAGTTGGCTTAGTAATGAAATTGGCATTGCAAAGTGGTTGTGCTCATGGCATGTGTGGTGCTTTGGTATGTGCTGTTTCAGATGTTTACTTGATATGCTTGTGATAGTATGGTAATAGTTTTGCTTGATGCAATGCGCTCGTGTGAGTGGTTGCATAGACTGATGTTGAGTCAAGTCGTGGACTTGTGCTCGAAATCGTTTCTTGTTTATTCGTGTGCAGGTGTTGCTCGAGGGCGAACGTGGTCGATGATGGGACCAGAACTAGGTTCATAGAGGAACTGAGGTTCGGAACTAGATTCAGAGAGGAATCGAGGTCTTGGTAGTCAAGGATGTCATGCAGAACGTTCGGGCTAGAGAACATGCACATGGAGGCTGGTTAGTCACGTATTTATAGCATGTGGGCTGTACATACGTGCAAGAGTTGTTTTTGGCCATGTTGGGCTAGGTTGAGATGTATACAAACTCTTTTCATGTTGGAAGTGGAGTTGTATTCAATCTCTTTATGTTTGCTCAGTACAAATAGGGGGAGGTGTCTCCTGTTTATTTAGAGAGCAAGGTATTAGGGTTTGTACTCTTTTGTTAGAGTACTGTAATCAGATTAGACAAAAAGAAATAAAAAACAATTCCTTGCGGCTGCATCATTCCGGCGAACCAAAATCATACTGCTACAGTACCGCAGGATCTACAGTGTATTCTAGAGCTAGTGTTCACGCGCGGGGGACTGTTCATGCGGCCGAATCGGTTTCTGGTTTGCTTGTCCGTTTTCGTTTTTATAGATTGATTCATTGTCTCTTTTGATTCAATAAGTTTAATCTTAATTTGATCCATCCAAAACCTTCTTAGGGCATCAACATAGAGTTCCTAAAAGTTTCGCTGGTTAATCTTTTGTAGATTGTGATTAATCACGAAATTAAGGTTTGATCAATTCTCGTCATAATCTGTCACAGCATGCTTGCGAGGTTAATAACTTTTGATCCGTAGGCCCGATTGAGCTGATTCCTTTTTTGTTAGATTCTTACTAGAATCTAGTTTCTACAGTTCAAATTTTAGGTCAATCCGACGGTTGGATATCCGGGAATTAGTGATTTACCGAATGTATCTAACTCTGTTTCGTTGAATACGAAGCAATTATTTGAGTCCGAATTGGGGTGAATTTTTAGTAGATCAAAATTTTGGTTTTAGCTTCCGCGCAATCATTCACCCCCCTCTGATTGCTAGTTTAGTATATATCGATTCTACACGGACCAAAACCTAACTTAAGACCGGTTCGATGGACTCAGTTCATCGTGAGCCGCGCTGGCGGTATTGCGGTTTTCCTCATTGTGTCCACCGTAGTAAGATATTTGTACTGTCTTACTACATATCGTCATCGCCCTGTTATCGTCAAGTCTCTTCTTTGATGTATGACTGAACCCCAGATCGGATCGCACTGAATGTCGATTCCATTCCTTCTCGTCTTATCCCTGAAAATCTAATCTGTCATTAACCCAGAATTCATTCGTGAACTTGGTCAATAGACCATTGGCCATATGTCATATCCTGGTGCCATATCTATTCTATTAGTCTATCTTTCTTTTGTTTGACTATGTATTTGTTTAGTAAACAAAAGTCAACATTGAGCATCAATTTAGTTCATCATGAACTAACATATCTTTATGGACCCGATCTAGATCAAGAGCCCATATGTCAATATTTGTCCAATCGAGTTAATTAATCTCGAAGGATATCTCCTGGAATATACTCCGTTTTTCCCTAATTATCAGTCGTAACCTTCTCGATAAATCTTCTGAAAGCCTGTTCTCTTCCATCCAATCTTCGATCAAATCTAAGTTCCTAAATTCAATCCCTTCCGTTCAGTACCAATCTAATATTAGATTGGAGTTTATTTGAATTGCTTTTGAGTTTTGTTGTATTTGTGCTTCTTTGTCGTTAGACGTGTCGTCCAAAAGTTACCCGAAGTAGCTGAAGGACGAGGAAGTCGAAGCATTCGATTGAAGAGCCAAAGGTTGAGGAAGCCGAAGATCAATTAAAAAGAGTAAAGAGCAGTTTATAGCAAGTGTCAGGCAAGTTGTGCTTTGATCTTGTTGAACCTACGATTACAAAAACTGCTATATTGTTTTACTTTATTGCATATTATTTGACATGTACAAATGTCTTCAATTAAATTTGAGACTTAGCTATTATACCCAATTGATCTATACCCTACCTTGCCATTTGTATACCATGATATATTGTCACCCTAGATTGGTTCATTATATATGGTTAGCAATAATAATCAACATGGGATGGTTAGACCGTATTAGTTGCTTAGCCATGCCACGTCATCACATGTACTTTAGTCTTTGATAAATAATCTTGACTAATGGAATATGGAATGATGTTATGAACTTGTTTGTCATGTGTGGTCACACGATGAGATTGAGTTGTGGTGGCGAGAGGATGTCACGCAACGAGGTTAAATTGCTGATGGCACGTGGTGCTTGGTAATCAACTGGGGTGGTTATGATTTAGATTGGGGCAAGTGGCAAGGGGCGAGAATGCCAAGGTGGGCCCGATGGGCAGGGGGTATGTGGAAGTCTTGCCTCGATCATCTTAAAGACTTAACCTTGCAAGCCTTTGACCTGAGTCAATCATGCGACCACATGTCTGGTATGGGACAGACCTAGATGATTAGGGTTCTGATATCTTTCCTCTGATACCTCGGGGTGACATTACACGGAAGTGTATCTGTGTGGGGGAGCGTACCTGTGCTACGGCTTGGTGTCCATCCAACGGTGTTGGCCTGTCCTATACTTCGGCTCCGCGTGAGAGGAGTAATAGTGAAGGCAATACCGGAGAGGTTCTTTGGATTAGGTAGAGGTTCCTGAAATGCTTTGTCGTGATTTCTCTACCGGCACACCAAAGGAAGTGTGCTAATGGCCAGGCATAAAGAGAATATCACGTCGTGTGGGTAAAGTGCATAACCTCTACAGAGTGTAAACCTATTCGAATAGCCGTGCTCACGGTATTGAGCAAAGCTCGGGAATTACAGTTAAGGGTTAGACTTTTGAAATGAAAACTTGGAATGGGATGGCAGGATTGCCATGAAAGGTTGGAACTTGACATAGGATTGAAAACTTGGTTTACTTGAGAAATGTTGAATCTATCTAATACAGTTATTTGTTTTACTATCTTTCCAATTTATATACTGTATTCATTTACAAATGCTGCTTATTGCAAAATAGCCATGTTAGCCATTTCTTTGGAATAAGCCTTGCATATAGTTATGTTAGAATTGCATTCTGTGCACGACTTGTTGAGTGCTTTATGTACTCACCCCACAACAACCATTTCAGAAGAAGAAGAGACTACGCCATTCATGGAGGAGAAGTATTGCGAAGGGACGAGCATCTAGGGTGCGAGCTTTGTCAGTTGCCTGTGGTATACTGAGGGGTCATCTACGTTTTCTTACCTTAAATTGTTGTTCAGCCTTATAAGGCATAATCATGTAAGTTGACTATAAGGTCATGTAACTAGTTGTATTTAATATATGATGTCTTTTATCTTTTTCCGCTATGTATGATTGTGATATTTCATCTATGTTGAGACTGTGTGCACTAGCGTGATCCTGGACTAGTGCCGAATACACAGAGGGTCCGGATTTGCATATTCGGGGCCCAACAAAAAGCGTTTCGGATTGTCCTTTCTCATAATATGGGGCTGTAAGGCTTATGTAAAATATTTGATGTCTGATAAGCTCACGCCCAAGTCATGAAAATGCTTCTTTGTGGGGTATCCTAACAAAACCAAAGAGTATTACTTTTACATAAAAGAAGAGAACAAAGTATTTGTTGCTCGTAATGGTGTATTTTTGGAGAAAGAATTTCTTTCCAAGGGAGTTAGTGGGAGCACAATGCAACTCGAATAGATTCGAGAACCATTGGAAAGTGTTTCAGTTTCCACGGAAACTCCACAGGCTATACAAGATGGTGTACAACCTGTAGAGGATACACCAGCCCCACGTAGGTCTGGCAAACAACATCGAACACGCATAATGTATGGACATGATGTTCTATCGTTGGATAATGAAGAAACACTGTTGTTGGACAATGATAAGCCTAAGACTTATGAGGAAGCAATGATGGAACTGGACTCTAAGAAATGGCTTGAAGCCATGAGATCCAAAATAAAATCCATGCGTGACAATCAAGTTTAGAACTTGGTTGATCTGCCTGATGGTGTAAAAATCATAGAGTGCAAATGGGTTTTTAAGATTTAAAAGGACTTCGATGGAAATGTTCACATCTATAAAGCTCGATTGGTGGCAAAGGGTTTCGAGCAAATTCAAGGTGTTGACTATGATGAAACCTTCTCGCCCGTTGCTATGCTTAAGTCTGTTCGGATCATTCTAGCTATTGCTGCATATTTTGATTATGAGATATGGCAAATGGATGTCAAAATGGCTTTCCTCAATGGAAACCTAAGTGAGGATGTGTACATGACACAGTCTGAAGGTTTTATCGATCCACAGAATGCAAGAAAGGTATCAAGCTTCAGAGATCCATTTATGAATTGAAGCAAGCATCTCGGAGTTGGAACATTCATTTTGAATGAGGTTGTCAAAGGGTTTGGCTTTATCAGAAATGAAGAAGAGAACTGTGTTTATAAGAAGACCAGTGGGAGCGCACTTGTATTCTTGATTTTATATGTGGATGAAATATTGTTGATCGGAAATGATATTCCTATGCTGGTGGGTCTCCACCGTGTCGGTCACCATCTTCCACTTCTTCGCAACGAGTATTGTTCGATTCGTGCAAGCCCAAAGCCAAACCATCGAGGAAACATCGTAGCCGAGATCATTGTTTCGGTTGCTGGTCATGCGCCGCCGCGTAACATTCCTCTATCCCTTGTGTGCTTCCTCAGTAATCGGATCCGTAGCCATCGGTCAGGATCGCGCCACGTGGTCGAGCCCGAGTTCGTCGCGTGTTCACGTCGCCATCGACGACCTTCGCGTAGTCACAGCCATTCATATAGTGTGGATGGCCATGATGGTGCCGTGTGTCGCCCGCCTCCCCTGCCACACGTCGGGCCGTGTTACACCGCGCGTGTGTGCTGACGACACCATGTGACGTCATGCCTGCATCAACTCGTCGCGCCGATCAAAATTCCAGTAAGCCAGGTTCACAGTGAACCAGCGAGGTCCGTGGACCGGATCCATAGACCTATTGTCCCACCTGACCGCGAAATAGGATTTTCCCAGATTTATTTTATTTCGATAAAATAGCATTGCTAACGTCAGCATGACATTATTATTAGGATTTCCTTTAGAAATATAATTCAGTCGAAATCAATTATAGCCGAGACATCAGAATGATGTCATTAATTCAATTTCTAGTAGAAAAATAATTCAGTATATTAGGGTTTATTCTTTTCTGGTATTTTATTTTATTTTAAACTTTCATGAGCTCGTTCTTTCTCATACGATCTCCGATTGTGGTGATTCTAGTTTCCAAAATTTGTAAAATTGAACTATATTTAATCGTGAATTTTATTTAATTTTTAGAGTCTTGTATGCTCTCTATTTTTGATATTTATTGCTATTGGTTCTCGATTCGCGTAGACGTCGAAGTGCCTGAAGTATTTGAGGGAGAGTTGCTAATCTAAGAGCATGGTCCAGAACATGAATAAGAGATTTCTGAAAGCAAGTTGTGCTTTGATCATGTTGAACCCATTTTCCAAAAGTTATATTATTTTAAACTATTACATGCTAGTTCAAAGTACAATGTTTTCAATTAATTTGCGATTAGCTATTCAACCTAATTGAGTTATACCTACCTTGTTATTTGTATGTCATGATCACTTGTGACTCTAAGGTGGTTTACTACTAGTTGGTAGCTACTAAATGCCAACGCGGGTTGGTTATAACGTAGTTAGTGTGCTTAGCTTCACAACGGGTTATTGATATAATTTGGAAGTGCATATTCAACTTGACTAATGACTATGGAACAACTGAGTGGAAGGATATGTGCGTTGTGATAATCAATAGGGGTGGTAAATGATTTAGTCTGGGCAAGTGGTATGATTTGGTGAAGGGTTCCTTTGTAGTACACTTTGTCGGGTACTACATGGTTCTCGTTTGTGTTGATATGATGATATGAGAATATGAGTGAATTTGAGATGGTTTTTATGAGTGATTGACAGTCTTGCCTCTGTCAATTAAGGACTTAACTTTGTGTGCCATTAAACTGAGCCTCAATCGTACAACCACATGTTCTAATGGAAAGAACTTGGCGTAGTAAGTTACCGAGTTTCAACATTAGCATCCTTAGGTTGTAGGTTCGGAGGGTATGGTCACTCTGTTTGGACCATATCCAATGGTGTACACCTGCACCCGTTCACTGTGTAGGGACTTTGTTGGGAATCGGGGTGTAGGGAGGTTACCGGGAGGGCCAATTGTTGGAGTGGAGTTTCTGAAAAGCCTTATTATGATCTCTTTACCGCACACCAAAGGAAGTGTTTTAATCACGTGGCAATATGAGATGATCCTGTCTTGTGGGGAAAGCTATACAACCTTTGCAGATTGTTAATTAAATCTATTCGAATAGCCGTGTCCACGGTCATGGACTTGCTCCGGAATTTCACACAAGGGGTAGTTTTTACAAAATAAAACTTGGGAAGGTTGGCTTTGTGGATAATTGGTTTAGGCTATGTGAATCTTTGTAAAACTTCTTGTGAAATTATTATTATTGTATTGTTTTAAATTGCTCTTTTAATCTATCATATTATTCTTTAAAATGTTGCTTTGTGCAAAATAAACTCTGAAGCCATTCCGTTGGAATAAGCCATGCATGTAGTTATAAAAGACTTGCATTCTGTGTACAACATGTTGAGTGCTTTATGTACTCACCCCTTGCAACAACCAAATCATCAATTGAGGAGGAGTCTACACCAGGTTTTAAGGAGTTCTAGGATGAGGCAAATGTCTAGGGTGCAAATCTTGTCAGTTGCATATTGAAGGGTTTTCTACGGACATTTCTATTCCGCTACAGTTTATTTAATTCTTAGCCTAAACCCTACGTGGCATATTGGTGTAAGTTGACCATAGGGTCAGTTAACAGGTTTATATTTATAGATGAAGTCTTTTAATATGTTTCTGCTATGTATGATTGTGATATTCATCTATGTTGAAACTATGTGCACTAGCATGATCCTGGACTAGTGCTGAATACCCTGAGGGTCCGAATTTGCATGTTCGGGTTCCGACAACAACACACCCTCAAGGTATAATCTTATAATCTATGCAAACTATTTGTCCTTCCTCCCAACAAGGAAAAAATCGATCTAGCTAGAATGCTAACTACTGTTAAATGTAACAAAATGAGATTGTTTTTCTTCTAAAGAAGGTGTTAGCTATCATGAGATCATAAAATACAGTAAAGTTTAAAATATCTTCTCCTTCATGTTTTCTATCAGTATAACCAAAACCCCCATACACCCTTTCAAATCGATCCCCTACTAGTTGTACCAATACGACCGTTAAAATTGCCTACTAAGAAAAGCTTCCCTTTGCTAGAGAAAATTCTAACAATGTCATCTAAATCTTCCCAAAATTGCCTCTGAAAGACCTCACTCAATTCTACTTGTGGAGCATAAGCACTAATAACATTCAAAACTATGTCGCCAATGACTAGCAAAACTAGGATCAGTATGTAACCAATATCGGTATCTGGTGAAAAATCTTGCCTAAAAAAACCAAAATACTATGTATGTTTGCAAAACTGAAACCAACATGAAAAAAAGATCATCTTTTTTATTAAAGGTAAAATTTATTTACAAATACAGATGAACAATTGAAAATTGTTGGTCGTAATATCTATTAAATGATGATTACCTTTTTCCCAATAACATACTTGGTACTCCCTTCGGTCGATCACAGAAGGAAGTCATTTTGAACATTGACATGATCTTCAAAATACCACTTTGACAACTTATTTTTCTTATAATATATTTATAAAATGTAATAAAATTTAATAACATGAAAGTTCTTTTAGAGACAAATCTATATGTATCATTTTGTTGTGTCTAATCTAAATATTAAAAAAGATATTGATTACCAAAATTCACAATGTTTAACTATACTTAATTCAAAACAATTTCCTCTTTTGACATCAGGGAGTAACATGCGTGGATCCCGTTTATGCAATGGCCATACGGCTCAAAACAGGACACAGCCAACGACAGAACGACACCCAACCCAGTAATCGTACATAAATACAATGGTAGAACACAACTACTATAAGTACGTGTGGCACTAGCGTCAGCAGGGCGTCATTTTGTCCAAGGCGCTCGATTGGTCGACGGAAGCCAACCCAGGCCCGTGCAACGGTAGAATCATGGAAGCCACCGGAGGCAGCGACGAGCAGTGATGGTGCAGCCGTGCAGGGAACGGGCGGACGCAGAGGCCATCATGGCCATCGACGCCCTCCGGTCCTCGTCGCAGTTCCAGTGGCCCCGCCGTAGACCACGTCCAGGGCACACACTCCACCTCCTAGACATGCTACTGTTGGGGAGCCGCGGAAGCCATCATCGCCATCAAATGCCATCATGCCTTGTCCAAGTCTTAACCCGGAGACCGAGCCCGAGGCCTCATGCCCGGGCGCTCTGCCTCTGGTAGTCATTGGTGCGAACGACATCACAATCAGGGATGGACCTAACGCTGACTGACGTCAACCTTACCACTGATGATACCGTGGATACTCCCGTGCTCTGCCTCTCGTAGTCATCGGTGCGAGCCACAGCACAATCAGGGACGGACCTAACGCTAGGTCAAGTAAGACTGACCGATCCATTCTACCGTCAGCGATACTATGCATACCCCCAGCGCTCTACTCTTTATATCCATTCTACCGTCAGCGATACTATGGAGACCCCTAGCGTTCTAACTCTCTTTAGGGTGTCATAAATATAGATCATAAAAATTAGAGGTACAAGAAGAAGATCAAAGCACCCGGACTACTGAAAGCATCAGAAGCACTCAGCACTATTATAGTAGAACTACTCATGCCGACTTTTAGCGTGGAACCACGTATCATGATCGAAACTTGAGGTGACTATCTACTGTATAAGTAATCTGAGCTATCCTATCTCTGAGAAACAACACCCACACTTTATTAGTTCATATGCCAAATGTTAAAAATTTTATCTAGCAACCTCTGTGACCATCCGGCTGTAATCCGAGTGTAACTGTGGCGAATTCAGTGTTGGTTCAAGTGCATAGTTTTGTTGATGTGGAGTTCATGATTTGTTGGCTTTTACATGTTGTTTTAGACACCGACATAGACGTATTTGACTATTGCATTTCCTAACTATTATATGTTGCAAAATTTGTTAAAAGTTTAATGATACAAAAGTATTCTTATGATAAATCTAATATTATAATTTTTGTGTGACGATATCAATGCTTTTTTCGTATATTTGTTGTAAAAGTAAGTTTTCGCATGACTTAAAAATGTGCCAATAAAAAAATTAAAATTATATAAAGGATTACTTAGTAATAAACCTTCGCAAAAAAAACTTATATAATAAACGTGGTAAGAAACTAAACAGAACGATGTCCTGTGTGGGTCAAATCTCCGAAATTTGTTGGTCGCGGTTGGACGACATGCAAACCCACTGGAAACGTGGCTAAATGACACACGGCCCACGTGATTATTGTTGAGATATAATCAAACTCTAGAGTTTAATGGGTAAAATCCTAAACTATCCCTGAGTAGTTTTAGCTATAAATATAGTTCCCTATTGTATAAGAGAATCAATCTCAAGCCTAGATGCAATGGAGAAAGAGGAGGAGAATCTCGAAGATTTTTTTGGACTACTTTGGATTGTTCCTAGCCCTCTTTCTCCCTGAGATAGGGTTCAGATGGGGCGAGAGGCACTCGTATGGATCCGAAGAGACTTGATTTCGTCGAGGAAATTTTTGATCTCAGATTGTTTCCCTGTCACACCTCAAGATCATCTCTCCCCAAATCCACGTTTACTATGCTTCGCCAAAGATTTCTGTGGAAGAGGAAAAGGAAGGCCATCATTTGCTTCGGTGGTGAAGATGACAGATCGTGGCTGGAATCAATGGGGGAAGAGGTGGAGGAGGGGGTTTTGGGTGTGGCTGGCGTCCGCCGCCTCCATTCAGGAGCCAGAGAAACCAAATGAATCGTCATCCTCAATGGAATCACAATCAGTGGTTCCCCCCAACCCAGGCTCCTAATCGATCACCACAAGTTCTTCGGTAGCAAAACCTAGGTGCATCAGAAAATCCCAATACCCAATTGTCTGTGGTCAATCAAGCTAATGGTATTCCTCTTACATATCCAGTAGGGGTTGAGATTCAGTATGTGAACTCGATCGGTTACAATTGTGGTGAGCCTGGTCATTTGGTTGGAAATTGTAAGAACCCAAAATTTTGTTTCATCTGTGAAGAGTCTGGTCATCAAGTTGATTTTTGTCTTGTTCGTTTGGAGCCTCATCAGTTAGCTAGATATATTGGTAGTGCTGCTAATGGGTTAGGTTTTTTTCATCTTGATTTTCCATAATCTAGTAGGAGTGCTTCTTTTAGATTTAACAATTGTGGAGTCATTATTATTGATCAACGGGAGATTAGTCTTACTGAATTGGAAAAGAATCTAACAAATATTTTTGATGCTCATTGGCCTTGGCAAATTAGACAAATGGAAGATTTCATTTTCCTAGTTCGGTTTCCACCTTAGAAGAAAGTTTCAGATCTTGCACTCCTCCTAGCTTTAATCTGAATAAGGCAGGTGTGACTATTTATGTTGAAGCTTGGAAAGGAGAGGCACTTTGATGAACTCCAAGAAACATGGGTCTAGGTTAGAGGTATTCCCCCAAATGGTGCACTTGGAAAGCTTTTCATTAGATCGCCTCTTGTTTTGGTCTGTTAGTTAATGTTGATTGGACTGGTACGTTTAAGAGTTTTTATGAAGTTGTTAGAATTCAAATTGCTTGTAGATACCCTACTAAGATCCCTCATCAGGGATTAATGGGAGTAGAAAAATTTCTGTTTATGATAAACTTGCTAGTAGAAAAAAATGAGACCCTAATGACAGCTGATGGAGGTGATCAAGATGATGGAAATGATGACAACGATGATGGGTTCGATGGTTTGGATGAAGATTAAAAGAAGTTGAAAAATAAAGGAGATGTTAAGGATACTGAACAAAGTCGATCTGTAGCTGAACAAAAGCAATCTGGATCCTCCAGTAAGCAGGCCAGTAAAATAATTAGTTCTAAATATGTTGCTCCGAAGGAAAGAGTTGCTTTGATTCATGAGTTTGGTGGTTCTGCTTATAAGTAAGGACTTTTCAAAGCTCTTATTTCAATGAAGGAAAGTCTTGGGTACAGATGCTTCAATAAAATATGAGCAAAGCATACAAGGAGGAGTGGTTGATGAAGATAAATGCTATAGATTGCTTAGAGAGTTGGAAATGATTAACTCTGATGAGGAATTACATGAAACTAGGGAGGAAAATGAAGGAAGTCTAGAACCTCCGAAATCTACTGGACTTGTTTATAGTGAGGTGCTCGATGAAGATTCTATCCTTGACTCTTAGAGATCAATGTATGGCCATGACTGTTAGGAAAAAAACTGGTAACAAGGGAGGTGAAGTCACAGAGGATAAAGTTGAAAATTCTCACGAGGATGAAGTCATGGAGTCCTCTCATGGTAATCTGATTCATAAAAGACAGACAGTGGGATCCAATCCCTAAAAAAAGGAGTAAAACAATTGAAGATCAGGGTAAAACTATCTTGAAAAAAGCATAAGAACTACAGCAGCAAAAGAATCTGGAGGTATAATGAATAAAAACTCCTTTGATTCTTTTACGGCTAATGATTTGAATGAATTATTTGAGAAAGTTGATATAAAGATGGGTTGTTCTGACTTGGAGAAAATTGATAACATCACTGTTTGTAAAGAAATAGATGCTACAAGAGTAATGAATTTTGAGCAGAATGTCTCTGTGGGAGACTACTCTATGGTTAATGAATGTGATATCAAAAGGAGGGTTGATATATGTAAGGAAAATGATAATTTTCAAAATCCACCTCAAGTACCTCTGAAGGAGGTATCTGGAGTTGTTTCTAATTTAGGTGAATGCACCACAATTGGTAAATATAGATGGGGTAAACACCACAGGAAAGATAAAGGGATATGAGAGGTCTATTTTGGAATGTTAAGAGGTTTAGGATAACCTGGGAAGACTTAGTGTTTAATGGATCTTATTAGGAATCATAAGGCACACTTTGCAGGATTTCAAGGAACTAAGAGGGAGAACTTTAGTAGTTCTTTTCTTAAAAATATCAGTGGTTCCAAAAATTTTGATTGGCATTGGTTACCTGCCAGGTCCACTGCAGGTGGTATCCTGATTGGTATAGATGCTGATATAATGGAAATTATGCATGTGGAGGTTAAACAAATTTCTGTTCAATGTTTGATTAAGACTAAACAGATGGAGTTTGTTTGGAGACTTGTATATGGGTCTCCTTATGAGGAGGGGAAAGAAGCTTTTGTCTCTGAACTTCATGAAATTTTTGTTTTGGATAATCGTACCCTTGATATTTTAGGGGGTGATTTAATTTGGTTAGAACTCAAGTCGATTAAAGTAATGGCAAAGTTGATCACAGATTGTAAGGGCCCGAATCCACTGATTCGAACCCACTGTGTTTACCGCACTAGTCCCAGGATCAACGCTAGTGCACACAGCTCAACATCGGTACATATCACATCATACTCAACGATAATAGAATAATAGTTCATTTATTGATATAGCTAAATGTATGATCTTATGACCGACTTACATTATTAAGCCACGCAGGGCAAGACTGGAAATATAAGCTAATAATTAAGCAGCGGAAAGTAGAAAACGTAGATAGCTCTTCAGTTCACCACAGCAACCGACAAGGCTCGAACCCTAATGACTCGTGTCTTCTGGACTTCCTCTTCCAACACAGTGTAGATTCTTCAACTGTTGATTATTGTTGTTTGGCAAGGGTGAGTACTTAAGCACTCAACAAGTCGTGCAGTAATGCAATTCTATGTATCTATATGCAAGGCTTATTCCAATGGATAGGCTATCATGGCTATTTTGCAATAAGCGACATTTATGAACAAGTATAATAAATAGATTGTAAAGATCAAAACAAATAGCAGAATAAATAGATTCAAGATACTCAAGTAAACCAAGTTTCCTATCCTAAGTCAAATTCCATCTTCCACATGGCATTCCGCCATCCCAACCAAATTGTCCATTTAATTAAGCTAACCCTTAACTGTAATTCCCGAGTATTGCTCAATACCGTGAGCACGGCTATCCGAATAGTTTCACACTCTGCAGAGGTTATGCACTTTACCCACGTGATACAACCAAACACCACCAAGGCGAGTGATTATAACAAAGCCTTTACAATGCACTGGCTTAACCCGGTACGACCCGCTAAGGTTTCAACAATAGTGGGACTGGTTACCACATGCAGGGCCCCCCTCTTGCGCCATGTGAATTACTCCATAACTCGGGAACTCACACCGACCACGATAGTACCAAGATTAAGACATTGCAAATTACTCAGCTAGGCTGGCCCATACCAGACATGTGGTTGCATGATTGACTCAGGTCAAAGGCTTGCAAGGTTAAGTCCTTAGAGTGATCAAGGCAAGACATCCACATACCCTCTGCCCATCGGGCCCACCTTGGCCTCCTCGCCCCTTGTCACTTGCCCAATCTAAATGATTATCACCCAGTTGATTACCAAGCACCACGTGCTATCAACAATTCAACATCGTTGCATGACATGACTCGCCACAACAACTCAATCTCATCGTGTGATCCACATGACACGCAAGTTCATAACATTGTTCCATATTCCATTAATCAAGATTAATTATCAATGATTCTGACACATGTGATGACGTGGCATGGCTAAGCAACTAATACGAACTAACCCTCCAATGTTGATTATAATTACTAACCAACTATATTGAACCAATCTAGGGTGACAATGGATCATGGCATACAATGACAAGGTAGGGTATAGATCAATCTGGTATATTAGCTAAACCCAATCTAATTTGAAACAATTGTATACTTGAAATATATGCAATAGGGTAAAACAAATATAGCAATTTTATAAACATGGGTTCAACATGATCAAAGCACAACTTGCCTTGGAATAGGTCCTGATCTGGTTCTGGAACTTGCTCTTGAGTTGATGGATCTTCCTCCGAAGCGTCGCACAATTCAACGTCTACGCGTACCGAAGGAGAAAAGCAAATAAATACCAAAACAGAGATCAAATGAACTCCAAAAATCAAATAAAATTCACCAATAAATATATCTCAATTTTACAATTTTTTAGAAATTTGAATCACTCAAATCCGAGTTACGATGCAAAAGATATAGCCTTTTGAAGTTTGAAATAAATAATGAAATTGCAAAAATCAGAAAATCAGAATTAACAGATTTATTTTTAATTCGAAAATAGATTTATGACGTCAGCGTGACCTCATGATGATGTCATCATCACAGAATTTCCAATCGGATTATTTTTCCAATTGAAAAATGCAATTATGACGCAAGCATGACGTCAGCGAGACCTTGAGCCAATCACAAGCCGACGCGTGTCTCGGCGTATGGCCTGAGTCCACGGCACAGCGCTGGACCACGGTGAACTCGGTCCACGACGCCTCGGCACTCGCACCCGACACGCGGCTGCGCCCAATTGGCCCAACCCTGCGGCTCGATCTGATCCGCAGGAGACAAATCAGACGGCTACGATCTAATCTGACCACGCGTCCCTCATCCAACGGCTTACCCTAAGATCTGACGGTCGAACATGAGCGCGACGAGGCGACGATGGCGCGACGACGCCTTTCACCAGAGATGGAGAAGACGACCCACGACGCAGCACTCCGGCGGGCTCCTGGCGACGAGACGGCGGGGATCCGACGCGGCACGGTTCGGCGAACTCGGTCCCGCAGCCCAAGCGACGGAAGACGGCGAATCGACGACGTTCTCGGCAAAAACCCGCGGCTGTTCCACGCTTCAACTCCGGCGAACTCGCGGCTGCGTTCTACGGCTGATCTCGCGAAACCTCTCCGACCAAACGATGCGGCGCTCGATTGCGAACCTCGGGGTGCTACCCCTCCTATTTATAGCCTCGGCGTCCGAGCTCTACACGGCGAAAGAAACCGGCGACGTTACGGCGGCGGACTCCAAGTCCAGAACGGAGACGATAAACGACAGCGCGATGCGTGTCCCGATCCGACGGTCAAGATGCAAGCGCACACGCGGCCTTCCCTGGACCGTTGGGTCGCATGCGAACGGTCACCGATCTAGGGTTTTGCCCCACTGCGATTCGCGGGCTGGTTTGGGCCGCACCGACGCGGGCTTCCAGCGTACAGTGTTGGGCTTCGGCCCAACACTGTTCATTGATTTTCAAAAGGATTTTCCATTTAAAATAATTCCATAAATTCATTTTATTTATTTTAAGAGATAAAACTAATAGGAAAAAATCCAAGAAAAATCTCAAAAATACTTTGAGACATTCTAGACTTAAATAAAATATTTTTGGCAAAACATTATTTTAACTTTGCACAAATTTAAATAGATTTGAACAAAAGGTCAATATTCTTAATTTAAAATTAATTCAAATAAATCCAGAAAAATCCAAATAAATTCCAGAAAATCATAAATGCACATTTAAGCAATAAAATAATATTTGACGAATTTTTGGGATGTTACAAACCTCCCCCCTTAACAGAATCTCGACTCCGAGATTCAGGGCTAACTAAAGAACATGTTCGGAAATTCTGACTTTAAATCTTCTTCACGCTCCCAGGTTGCTTCACTTTCGGAGTGATTGCTCCACTGAACTCTGCAAAAGCGAATAGACTTGTTTCTGGTCTTGCGTTTCATAACATCCAAAATTCTGACCGGTTGCTTTTTGTAAGTCAAATCTTCTTGCAACTCTATTGCCTCCAACGGGGTTTGTTCTGCTGGCACTCTGAGACATTTCTTGAGCTGCGACACATGGAATACATCATGCACTCCTGCCAAAGGCTGAGGCAACTCTAACTGATAAGCTACTTCTCCTCGACGGCTCAGAATCTTGAATGGACCAATATATCTTGGTGCAAGCTTCCCTTTCACATGAAACCTTTTAACACCCTTAAGAGGGTAACCTAAGGTACACATAATCCTCTGTTCAAAACTCAAATCTCGGCTTGGTTATCTGCGTAGCTCTTCCGCCTTTGATCGCGCTATCTTCAATCTCTCTCTAATCATCGCAACTTGACTTTCTGCCTCTTCGAGGATATCTGGTCCAAATACCAAACGTTCTCCTGTTTCATTCCAATTTAACGGAGTACGACAAGCACGTCCATACAACGCCTCAAATGGTGATATCTGCAAGCTAGCTTGGTAACTATTATTGTAACTGAATTCCGCATATGGCAAACATTTATCCCAGGATGTAGCATAGGCTAAAGCACAAGCTCTCAACATATCCTCTAAAATCTGGTTTACTCTTTCACCGACCATCCGTCTCGGGTGATATGTCAGATCAAATTTAGACGAGTCCCCATTGCTTCATGCAACTTGTTCCAAAATCTTGAGGTGAATTGGGTACCTCTGTCCGACACAATCTTCTTGGGCACTCCATGCAAACATACAATCCTTGACATGTACAACTCTGCTAAACGGTCTCCCGAGTATGTGGTCTTCACCGGGATAAAATGAGCGACCTTGGTCAAACGATCCACAATAACCCAAATCGAATCATAACCTCTCTGAGTCTTAGGTAAACCGGTGATAAAATCCATTCCGATTTCCTCCCACTTCCATTCCGGAATTTTCAACGGCTGCAACAAACCGGCTGGTCTCTGATGCATGGCTTTTACCCTCTGACATACGTCGCATAAAGCAACATGCTCCGCTACTTCACGCTTCATATTGGGCCACCAAAATCTCTCTTTCAAGTCCTGGTACATCTTAGCACTTCCTGGATGAATCGAGTACTTAGAATCATGAGCTTCTTCAAGAATCAATTGTTTCAGCCTTTTATCCCAAGCACACAAATTCGCCTTTGAAGAACATGGTTCTGGCTGCGTCTAGAGTGAATTCCACGCTAGGCCCTCCTCCTTTTAGCCTTGATCTTAGAAATTTTATCGCCATCTTTCCTACTTTCTAACTGATCCTCCAAAGTGTTGGCTTTACTTCCAGCAGATTACCATTCCTTGCGAACGACTTCCAACCTTAGCTTTTGAAGTTCCTTGCATAGTTCGGCTGATCTTCCATTGTCCATGTATTCGCACTATGGCTCTTTCTTTCAGGCGCCTACTACCACATTAGCTTTTCCGGATGATAATGAATTCCCAAATTATAATCCTTAATTAGCTCCACCACCTTCATTGTCTCATATTAAGATCTCGCTTGAGTGAATATGTATTTTAGGCTCTTATGGTCTCAGATATATCTCACATCTATTTCCTATGAGATAATGACGCTAAATCTTCAAAGCATGCACTACTAGCTAACTCCAAATCATGTGTTGGGTAATTCACCTCATGCGCCTTAATCGTCTCGACGCATAAGCAACGACTTTGCCTTCTTGCATTAACACACACCCCAGGCCTTGCTTTGAAGCATCGCAATAAATATCAAATCCATTCTGCACATCTAGCAACACTAATACGGGGGCTGTCATTAAAAGCTTCTTTAATTCCATAAAACTTTTCTCGCACTCTGGCGTCCATGCAAACTTCTTTTCTTTCTTCAACAACTGCGTAAGGGGTTTAGCAATTGTCGAGAATCCCTCTATGAACCGACGGTGTAACATCCCAAAAATTTGCTTATATATTAGTTTATTGCTTAAAAGTGCATTTATGATTTTCTGGAATTTATTTGGATTTTTCTGGAGTTATTTGAATTAATTTCAAATCAAGTTTATTGCCTTTTATTCAAATCTATTTAAATCTGTGCAAAGTTAAAATAAAGTTTTGCCAAAAATATTCTAGTTGAGTCCAGAATGTCTCAAAGTATTTTTGAGAATTTTCTTGGATTTTTCCTGAATATTTATTTGCCTAAAATCAATTAAATAAATTTCTGCATTTGTTTTTAAAGAAAAATCTGGAAAAATTCGTTTAGCAGTAATGGGCCGGAGCCCATTACTTCCGCTCGGCCCAGTTCGGCGCGGCCCGTGGATTTCGTCTGGAAGATCTCGGCCGTTGCGATCCGTTAGCGTCCCGGATGAAGCCGCGTCGCGAGGAAATCTACGCCGTTCATCCCGCCACGTGTCGGTGCTCGTGCATCGCTCCTGGATGAGGACTCGAGTCCAAATCCGTGTCGACCATGGACACCGCGGTGGAAGCCGCCGGGGCACGGACTCCTAGGGCTATAAAAGGGGTCCGCCGTGTTCATCAGGAGGCCGTGAGCAAAAGCCCTAAGCGCATAGCCCGAGAACCGCAGCCGTTCGTCGAGATTTTGGGTTGAACACCGAGCGCCGCCGCCGTTGTTTTCTTCGTTTTCGTGGCCGACCGGTGTTCATTCGCCGCCGTTGAGGGCAGATCTGGAATCCCCGCTGCGAGACGCTTCGGTTCTGGGTGTTTTCGTCGCAGTTTGGTCGCCAAAGCGCCGTTGGGCTCGCCTTCGTCTCGGTCTCCGGTGAACGCGCCGCCAAGCTCGTCGTCGGACCTCGCGATCGTTTGCAACCGTTGGATCTTGGATTGAGCACGTCAGATCTCGCCGCGTGGATTACGTGTCGGTAAGCCACGTCATCGCTAGCGTGAGCCGTCGGATCAGTGATGGAAGGCCCAGATTGCGCCGTTGGTTGAGCCAACCAAATCGTGCCGCGTGTCAGGCGCAGAGCCCGAAGCGCTGTGAGCCGAGTCCACCGTGGGCTGGCGCGGGCCGTGGACCCAGTCTATGCGCTGGAGACACGTGTCGCCATCTGATTGGCTGGCGCCAGGGCTGATGCCAGCGTGACGTCATAAGTCGCTTTTCGATTTAAAAATAAATCTGTTAATTCTGATTTTTTTGATTTTAGCAATTTCAGTATTTATTTCAAACTTCAAAAGGCTATATCTTTTGCATCGTAACTCGGATTTGAGTGATTCCAATTTCTAAAAATTTGTAAAATTGAGATCTATTTAATGGTGAATTCTATTTGATTTTTGGAGTTCAATTGCTCTCTGTTTTGGCATTTATTTGCTTTTCTTCTTCGGTACGCGTAGACGTTGAATTGTGCGATGCTTCGGAGGAAGATCCAGCAACTCAAGAGCAAGTTTCAGAACTAGACCAGGACCTATTCCAAGGCAAGTTGTGCTTTGATCATGTTGAACCCATGTTTATAAAATTGCTATGTTTGTTTTACCCTATTGCATATATTTCAAATATACAATTGTTTTAAATTAGATTGGGTTTAGCTAATATAACAGATTGATCTGCACCCTACCTTGTCATTGTATGCCATGATCCATTGTCACCCTAGATTGGTTAAATATAGTTGGTTAATAATTATAATCAACATTGGAGGATTAGTTCGTATTAGTTGCTTAGTCATGCCACGTCATCACAAGTGTCAGAATCATTGATAATTAATCTTGATTAATAGAATATGGAACAATATTATGAACTTGTGTGTCATGTGGGATCACACAATGAGATTGAGTTGTTGTGGCGAGTCATGTCACGCAACGATGTTGAATTGTTGATGGCACGTGGTGCTTGGTAATCAACTGGGTGATAATCATTTAGATTGGGGCAAGTGACAAGGGGCGAGTATGCCAAGGTGGGCCCGATGGGCAGAGGGTATGTGGATGTCTTGCCTTGATCACACTAAGGACTTAACTTTGCAAGCCTTTGACCTGAGTCAATCATGCAACCACATGTCTGGTATGGGCCAGCCTAGCTGAGTAATTTGCAATGTCTTGATTTTGGTACTATCGTGGTCGGTGTGAGTTCCCGAGTTATGGTGTAATTCACATGGCGCAAGAGGGGGGCCCTGGTTATGGTTTTAGACCCACCAGTGTTGAAACCTTAGCGGGTAGTATCCGGTTAAGCCAGAGCATTGTAAAGGCTTTGTTATAATCACTCGCCTTGGTGGTGTTTGGTTGTATCACGTGGGTAAAGTGCATAACCTCTGCAGAGTGTGAAACTATTTGGATAGCCGTGCTCATGTATTGAGCAATGCTCGGAATTACAGCTAAGGGTTAGTTTAATTAATTGGACAACTTGGTTGGGATGGCGGAAGGCCATATGGAAGATGGAATTTGACTTAGGATTGGAAACTTGGTTCACTTGAGAAATACTGAATTTATTTACTATTGATATTTGTTTTACAGTCTTTACAAACTATTTACTGTATTCGTTCATAAATGCTGCTTATTGCAAAATAGCCATGATAGCCTATCCATTGGGATAAGCCTGGCATATAGATACATAGAATTGCATTCTGTGCACAACTTGTTGAGTGCTTAAGTACTCACCCTTGCCAAACAACAATAATTAACAGTTGAAGAATCTACACCTGTGTTGGAAGAGGAAGTCCAAGAAGACACGAGTCATTAGGGTCCGAGCCTTGTCGGTTGCCTATGGTGAACTGATGAGCTATCTACGTTTTCTACTTTCCGCTGCTTAATTATTAGCTTATATTTCCAGTCTTGCCCTGCGTGGCTTAATAATGTAAGTCGGTCATAAGATCATACATTTAGCTATATCAATAAATGAACTATTATTCTATTATCGCTGAGTATGATGTGATATGTACCGATGTTGAGTCGTGTGCACTAGCGCTGATCCCGGACTAGTGCGGTAAACACAAAGGGTTGAATCGCGGATTCGGTCCTTACAGACGGTAATATCCCACCATACCACGAAAACTACGGATCCGAGTAATGACTTTGGTTGCTCCCAATGCAACATCAAGGCCCACTTTGCTTGGGTCGACTGCCACTCCTTTAGTAGTCATTACATGACCAAGAAATTCAACTTTCTCCTTCCAAAACTCGCACTTGCTAAACTTAGCATACAGCTGATGCTCTCGCAGCCTCTCTAAAACCATTCTCAGATGTTCCGCGTGCTCTTCCTCTGTTTTCGAGTAAACCAAGATATCGTCTATGAAGACTACAACAAACTTATCCAAATATTCCATGAAAACCTTATTCATCATGTTCATGAAATATGCCGGGGCATTTGTCAATCCAAATGACATGACTGTGAACTCATAATATCCATATCGCGTAGAAAACACAGTCTTAGGCACATCCTCCGCTCGGATCTTCAACTGATGGTATCCTGAACGAAGATCTATCTTGGAGAAAACTCCAGCTCCTCTTAACTGATCAAATAAGTCGTCATCCTGGGCAACGGATACTTATTCTTGATCGTTACTTCATTAAGTGCACGATAATTAATGCACATCCTAAGGCTTCCATCCTTCTTACGAACAAACAAAACCGGTGCTCCCCATGGTGATGAACTAGGTCTAATGAAACCTTTCTCTTGCAATTCCTCAATCTGCTTTTTCATTTCCACTAACTCGTCGGTAGGCATCCGATATGGTCTCTTTGATATCGGTGCTGTCCCTGGTGCTAACTCGATAACGAATTCGATATCGCGATCTGGCGACAGTCCTAGTAAATCTTCTGAAAACATGTCCGGGTATTCTCTGACTACTGGCACATCTTCCATGCTGATGGCTTTCACGCTGTTGACCACTAACTGCCCATCTCGAACTGCGGTTGCTTGAAATTCTACTTTCTTGCCACTAGGGCCTTCCAATGTTACGATCCTTCGGCCACAATCCAAAACGGCCTTATGCTTAGACAGCCAATCCATTCCAAGGATGACGTCTAGGGATTGCGCATCTATCAAGATAAGATTTGCTAGAAACTCTATCCCATCCATAAGCAACTTAGCTCCCAAACACCCAAGGCTAGATCTAAGCTCAGATCCTGGGGCTTGGACTAAGAGCACACACTTAAGATTCACCACTTTAAATCCATTCTTGGTTGCAAAACTTTGAGAAACAAACGAATGCGAAGCTCCAGAATCAAACAAAACTTTAGCGGGTACTGAGTTAACCAAAAACTTACCCAGTACAACGTCCGTAGCTTCCTGAGCTCCATCTGCGGTGATGTGGTTGATCCTCCCACGCACTGTTGATTGCGGTGTTGCTCCAGCTTGACCTGGCGCACGATTTCCTCCTGAGGCTGGTGCCTTAGCAATTGTTGTTCCCAAGTTGAAACGAACCGGCGTGATGCCTCTCTTCTGTGGACACCTATTAGAAAAGTGCCCTGGCTCATTGCATGTATAGCATCTTTTCACTGCAGACTGCTGACTCCCTCCTGGCGCATTGTTGCCCTGTGCTGGTGTCTGAAAGTTCTGATTGGTAGGGCGAGGTGCAGGGGTTGATGTCTTATTCACGGTTGGCGGTTGGAATCTAGCAAATTGCTGTGGTGACATTCTCAAACATAGATGGTTTGGACGTCCACCCTGATTAGTCATCAAGTGCTTACGGCTTTCACCCAGCTCTTTGCGCTTATCCTCTAGGATCAAAGCCTTATTAACTAGCTCCTGAAAATCTGAAAAATTGTGGGTGATTAGTCCCACCTGCAGTCCTGAATTTAGTCCCTTCATGAAACGAAACTGCCTAGCTTTATCTGTCGCTACTTCTTCAGGGGCATAGCGAGCTAACTGGGTAAATTTATTCAGATACTCGGCCACTGGTTGGCCTCCTTGTTTTAGAGCCCTAAACTCTTCCTTCTTAAGATCCATCATTCCCTCTAGAACATGGTACTGGCGGAAAGCAATAGTAAACTCATCCCAGGTGATCTCTTGCGGGGCTTCATGTGCGGCACAGTAATTCTCCCACCATTCTGCGGCGGTTCCTTCCAGTTGATGAGAGGCGTAGAGCACCTTTTCATTGCCTTCACATTGCGTGATGTGCGCTTCTTCTCAATAGTCCTAAGCCGGTCCATCGGCTTCCAAAGGGTTCACATTTCAAAAAGTTGGTGGCGAGTCCTCATAAAATCGGCGACTTGGAGTAAGGTCGAGTTCCACCATTGTTGTTCTGAGCTGCAGGGTTGTTGTTGGTTGCTGCCACATTGGTCATTTGCTACATCTGCTGCATCATAGTCTGCATTAGTTGAGTCTCAAGCAAGAAACGCTCCCATTCTCGCATGTCCATTGGCGGTGGTTGAGGGCTGCCTCTGTCATTGGGGTTGTCATTCAGCGCACCCACTTCAAGCAATCATTGTTCCCTCGAGTATTCACCATCTGATGATTGCCTCATGGGTTAGGAAAGGTAGATGTAGCATAGATAAGAAGTAAGAATTTCTAAAGCGGGGAAGATAGGTTATACCCAACTGAAATAATTCTTTATTTATTCTTGGTATGGCTGCTTATTTAAGCCTACAAGCTTTGCAACACATACTGCACACTCAACATTACAAGGAAGCAAACTAAACACGAAACCTTAACGCCAACTAAAGAGGTAAAAGACTAACTTAAAGACGCGACTCCACACTCGAGTCTCAACACAACTCTAAGATCGATCCTCCTGCTCCCACTCGCCTCCTGGGATCCTCCTCGACTCCTCCTCGGCCGGCTCCCGAGCTCCTTGGGTCACACGCCCAACTCGTCCTCGACCGCCTCTAGGGCCTCTCCCGGCTCGGTGATCATCCCGATGGCTAAAGCACGGTCACCTCAAGCTTCGCTCTACCGCCTCGAGTGCCTCGTACGCCTCCAGCTCTGAGTAGTCTCTCTCATATGCTCCTCCTGGGCAAGGGCGAACTCAAGCAAGGTGAGTTGCGAGAGCACACTCGCCCTCCACGATCCATCGGCCGGCATGCTTGAACGTCTGGGTGAAGTCGGAACACTGAGTCGTGAAGCTCGTCGGCGTAGTCGCGGCAGACACGGCGAAGAGCAAGTCAGACAACCTCCTGAATTGCAACCTCTTACGAGAATCTTCTGGCGGAGATGTTGATTGGCCTGCTAGCTTCATCATTCTCCCGGGCGTAGATAATCAGCTTGCAAATAAATCCTCGGTGTACACCATTAACTGACCAGCTGCCTCCTCGGTAAAGCGAACGATAGAAGCCTCCGAGCGTCTGAAGAACTCTCCACAACTCCATGGCATAGCCACCAGCTGACTCCTCGAAGGTCAGAATGATCGGTGTAACATCCCAAAATTTGGCCTATAATTTCACTTATGTGCATTTTGGTGATTTTCTGAATTTATTGGATTTTCCAGAAATTATTTGAATTTATTTTAATTAAGTATATTGAACCTTTGGTGAAAACTAATTATATATAGATAAAAATAATATTAAGTTTTGTCAAAAATATTTTATTTGAGTTCAGAATGTTTCAAAGTATTTATGAGAATTTTCCTGGATTTTTCCTGATATTTTAATTGCCTTAAATGAATTAATCTAATTTCGGGAATTATTTTAAATCGAAAAGCGTTGGAAAATCAGATTGAACAGTACTAGGCCAAGCCCAAGATCGCGTGCGTCGCGCCCATCGCGGTGCGCCCGTCACCGTTCCGCCGCCTCGCGATGGACCATTGATCCAGATCGACGGTTGTCTCCTTTCGCGAACCCTAGCGCCTTCGCCGTTGGATCAAGATCGCGCGTGAGGATTCCTTGCGTTGTTTTGGAAAGATCCGATCGCATCCGTTGATTTTGGAAAGAGCGGATCGGATCGTATCGCGTTCGGGGAATCATAGCCGCTCATCGCAGACGGACGGACCGCACCATCGCCTCCGATTCGGTTTACAATCCGCCGCTGCTTGCGCGCCGCCGCGTGATTTTAGGGTTGCCTTTTCGGCGTCGCGAGGCTATTTAAAGCGTGGACCGCACCGAGGATCGCCATCCTGAGCACATCCGCGATGCTAGCCTTCGCCGCCGAGTCGCCGTCGCCGTGCGATGAGAGCTCGCCGCAGTTTTTCGTAGCGCCGCGGCCGTTTTCTTTAGTTTGCGTCTCCGTCAAGCCGCCGTTCGCGAATCGGTTCCAGATCCGGGCTCGCCGCGCAAGCCGCATTGGGTAGCCACTTCATCCACCGAGTCACGCGGAACGCCGCTCGGTGGTCGTCTTCCTCCGCTCGGTGCAAGCCCGCCATTGTGTCTCGGAGCTTCGCGGCCGTGGATCTTCGTCGAACCGCCCGCATCGCGCCGCGTCATCCTCATCGCCAGATGAACCTCTCGTAAGATGGACCGTTAGATCTAAGATAAGCGGTCGATAGTGACACGTAGGGGTGGATCGGTGGCCGTCGATCGTCGCGTGGATGCACGCCGCGTGTCGAGCATCGGCACGGGTGGCGCGCAGACCGATCGATCTTGGCCCGCGTGTCGGGCGCGTGGCGCGAGGCGCCGTGGGCCACGTCCACGGTGGACCAGAGGCGGTCCCGTGGACCGAGTCCATGGACCAGGCGACGTGTCAGCGCCTGATTGGCTCGGGCCAGGGCTGACGTCAGTGTTGCGCAATAAAGATCTTTTCCAATAGAAAAATAATTCAGAAAAATCGGTTTTTCTAATTTCTGTATTTTCAGTATTTATTCAAACTTCAAAAGGCTATATCTTTTGCATTTTAACTCGGATTTGAGTGATTCAAATTTCTAAAAATTTTTAAAATCAAGATCTATTTATTGGTGAATTTTATTTTATTTTTGAAGTTTGTTTGCTCTCTGTTTTGGTGTTTATTTGCTATTTTGGCCTCGTTTCGCGTAGACGTTGAACTGCTCGGTGATCCGGAGGAAGATTCGTCGCTCCAAGACCCAAGCTCAGAGCAAGACCAGCACCTACTCCAAGGCAAGTTGTGCTTGCACCTAATTTTCACCAAAATTGCTATTTTATCTCTTAAACTTTATGCATGATATTTTATATGTATAAATGATTTCAATTAATCTGGGAATTAGATAATATGCCTATTTGAATTAAATCATACCTTGTCGATTTTATGCCATGATCTATTTGTCACCCTAGGATGTGGAATTATAGTTGGTTAATATTGATAATCAACTTGGGCTAGTTAGACCGTCATAGATTGCTTAGCCATGCCACGCCATCACATGTGTCCGAATGTTGATACTTAATCTTGACTAATGGAATATGGAACAATGTTTATGAATTGGTGTGTCATGTGTCGTCACACAGTGATATCAAGTTGTCGTGGCGAGGAGGTCACACATCTAGATTGAAATGTTGATGGCATGTGGTGCTTGGTAATCAACTCGGGTGGTAATGATTTAGATTGGGGCAAGTGGCAAGGCGGTGTGCCAAGGTGGGCCAGGATTGGCAGGGGTACGTGGAAGTCTTGCCTTAATCACCTTAAGGACTTAACCTTGCAAGCCTTTGACCTGAGTCCTTCTTGCAACCACATGTCTGGAATGGGACAGCCTAGCTGAATAATTTGAGAAACCTAGATTTGATCTTCGCGTGGTGAATAGTGAGTTCCGGTTACGGTTTAACTCACATGGCGCAAGAGGGGGCCTGTTGTGGTGGTTTAACCCTTCATGTTGAAACCTTAGCGAGCGATCTTGGGTCTAGGTGTAGCATTGTAAAGGCTTTATTACGATCACTCGCCTTGGTGGTGTTTGGTTGTATCGTGTGGGTAAAGTGCATAACCTCTGCAGAGTGTACAATCTATTCGAATAGCCGTGCTCACGGTATTGGGCAATGCTCGGGAATTACAGTTAAGGGTTAGACTTTTGTTAAAACGAAAACCTATTGGGATGGCAAGGTGCCATGGAAGGTGGAAATTGATTTATGATTAGGAACTTGGTGTATTTCAGAAATACTGAATTTATTAATTACTGTATTTGTTTTACTGCTTTCCAATCTATTTATTGTATTCTTGTTAAATGCTGCTTTATTGCAAAATACCCTTATTTGCCATTCCTTTGGATTAAGCCAAGCATATAGAATATTAGACTTGCATTATTGTGCACAACTTGTTGAGTACTTTATGTACTCACCCCAACAACAACAACTTCAGAAGAGGAAGAATCTACGCCCTTCGTGGAGGAGGATTATATGGATGCGAATGCTTAGGGTCCGAGCCTCATCAGTTGCCTGCGGTGAACTGGGGAGCTGCTACGCTTATTTATTTTTCCGCTGCTGCTTATTTGCTATTTCTTTTATAAGCCCTGTGTGGCAATAATCATGTAAGACAACAGTTACTATTAATTATTAAAGTTATGCTATATTTCGTTGTGTATGACTATGATAGCATCTATGTTGAGCCTGTGTGCACTAGCGTGATCCTGGACTAGTGCGGTATACACAGAGGGTCCGGATTTGCAAATTCGGGTCCCGACAATCGGCAACTGCTCCACAAGAACTTTGAATAAGTTCTCCTCCCGAAACGGCAAGCAAAAAGGGTAAATTCAGCAAAGGCGAGAAGTAGAGAATGAGATGAGTCGAGAGTGTTTTATTAGTCAAGTTTAAATTTTTCTTTAGAAAATAGTTTTGGACTCACACAGGACACCTCCATACTATCTAGGGCCAAGACCTACAGTCAGTATGCTCTGATGCCACCTCTGTAAGGACCCGAATCCACTGATTCGAACCCACTGTGTGTACCGCACTAGTCCCAGGATCAACGCTAGTGCACACAGCTCAACATCGGTACATATCACATCATACTCAACGATAATAGAATAATAGTTCATTTATTGATATAGCTAAATGTATGATCTTATGACCGACTTACATTATTAAGCCACGCAGGGCAAGACTGGAAATATAAGCTAATAATTAAGCGTGGGAAAGTAGAAAACGAGATAGCTCTTCGCTCACCACAGGCAACCGACAAGGCTCGGACCCTAATGACTCGTGTCTTCCTGGACTTCCTCTTCCAACACAGGTGTAGATTCTTCAACTGTTGATTATTGTTGTTTGGCAAGGGTGAGTACTTAAGCACTCAACAAGTCGTGCACAGAATGCAATTCTATGTATCTATATGCAAGGCTTATTCCAATGGATAGGCTATCATGGCTATTTTGTAATAAGCAAGATTTATGAACAAGTATAATAAATAGATTGTAAAGATCAGAAACAAATAGCGATAATAAATAGATTCATATACTCAAGTAAACCAAGTTTCCAATCCTAAGTCAAATTCCATCTTCCACATGGCATTCCGCCATCCCAACCAAATTGTCCATTTAATTAAGCTAACCCTTAACTGTAATTCCCGAGCATTGCTCACTACCGCGAGCACGGCTATCCGAATAGTTATGCACTTTACCCACGTGATACAACCAAACACCACCAAGGCGAGTGATTATAACAAAGCCTTTACAATGCGCTGGCTTAACCCGGTACGACCCGCTAAGGTTTCAACACTGGTGGGACTGGTTACCACATCCGTGGCCCCTCTTGCGCCATGTGAATTACTCCATAACTCGGGAACTCACACCGACCACGATAGTACCAAAATTAAGACATTGCAAATTACTCAGCTAGGCTGGCCCATACCAGACATGTGGTTGCATGATTGACTCAGGTCAAAGGCTTGCAAGGTTATGTCCTTAGAGTGATCAAGGCAAGACATCCACATACCCTCTGCCCATCGGGCCCACCTTGGCCTCCTCGCCCCTTGTCACTTGCCCCAATCTAAATGATTATCACCCAGTTGATTACCAAGCACCACGTGCTATCAACAATTCAACATTGTTGCGTGACATGACTCGCCACAACAACTCAATCTCATCGTGTGATCCACATGACACGCAAGTTCATAACATTGTTCCATATTCCATTAATCAAGATTAATTATCAATGATTCTGACACATGTGATGACGTGGCATGGCTAAGCAACTAATACGAACTAACCCTCCAATGTTGATTATAATTACTAACCAACTATATTGAACCAATCTAGGGTGACAATGGATCATGGCATACAATGACAAGGTAGGGTATAGATCAATCTGGTATATTAGCTAAACCCAATCTAATTTGAAACAATTGTATACTTGAAATATATGCAATAGGGTAAAACAAATATAGCAATTTTATAAACATGGGTTCAACATGATCAAAGCACAACTTGCCTTGGAATAGGTCCTGATCTGGTTCTGGAACTTGCTCTTGAGTTGCTGGATCTTCCTCCGAAGCGTCGCACAATTCAACGTCTACGCGTACCGAAGGAGAAAAGCAAATAAATAACAAAACAGAGAGAAAATGAACTCAAAAAATCAAATAAAATTCACCAATAAATAGATCTCAATTTTAAAATTTTTTAGAAATTTGAATCACTCAAATCCGAGTTTTGATGCAAAAGATATAGCCTTTTGAAGTTTGAAATAAATACTGAAATTGCAAAAATCAGAATTAACAGATTTATTTTTAATTCGAAAACAAATTTATGACTTCAGCGTGACCTCATGATGACGTCATCATCACAGAATTTCCAATCGGATTATTTTTCCAATTGAAAAATGCAATTATGACGCATGCATGACGTCAGCGAGACCTCAAGCCAATCACAAGCCGACGCGTGTCTCGGCGTATGGCCTGAGTCCACGGCGCAGCGCTGGACCACGGTCAACTCGGTCCACGACACCTCGGCACTCGCACCCGACACGCGGCTGTGCCCAATTGGCCCAACCCTGCGGCTCGATCTGATCCGCAGGAGACAGATCGGACGGCTACGATCTAATCTGACCACGCGTCCCTCATCCAACGGCTTACCCTAAGATCTGACGGTCGAACGTGAGCGCGACGAGGCGATGATGGCGCGGCGACGCCTTTCACCGGAGATGGAGAAGAGGACCCACGACGCAGCGCTCCGGCGGGCTCCTGGCGACGAGACGGCAGGGATCCGACGCGGCACGGTTCGGTGAACTAGGTCCCGCAGCCCAAGCGACGGAAGACGGCGAATCGACGACGTTCTCGGCAAAAACCCGCTGCTGTTCCAGGCTTCAACTCAGGAGAACTCGCGGCTGCGTTTTACGGCTGATCTCGCGAAACCTCTCCGACCAAACGATGCGGCGCTCGATTGCGAACCTCGAGGTGCTACCCATCCTATTTATAGCCTCGGCGTCCGAGCTCTACACGGCGAAAGAAACCGGCGACGTTACGGCGGCGGACTCCGAGTCCAGAACGGACACGATAAACGACAGCGCGACGCGTGTCCCGATCCGACGGCCAAGATGCAAGCGCACACGCGGCCTTCCCTGGACCGTTGGATCGCACGCGAATGGTCACCGATCTAGGGTTTTGCCCCGCTGCGATTCGCGGGCTGGTTTGGGCCGCACCGACACGGGCTTCCAGCGCACAGTGTTGGGCTTCGGCCCAACACTGTTCATTGATTTTCAAAAGGATTTTTCATTTAAAATAATTCTAGAAATTCATTTTATTTATTTTAAGAGATAAAACTAATAGGAAAAATCCAAGAAAAATCTCAAAAATACTTTGAGACATTCTGGACTCAAATAAAATATTTTTGGAAAACTTTATTTTAACTTTGCACAAATTTAAAGAGATTTGAACAAAAGATCAATATTCTTAATTTAAAATTAATTCAAATAAATCCAGAAAAATCCAAATATATTCCAGAAAATCATAAATGCACATTTAAGCAATAAAATAATATTTGGCAAATTTTTGGGATGTTACACAGATGGTGTGATAAATTTAATGAGTGGATAGACATGTGGGGGCTTATGGAGATGCATTTAATAGGTAGGCACTTTACTTGGGCTAATAATCAAGATAATTTAGTTATGTCAGTTATTGATAGAATGTTTTGTATTACTTCTTTTGAGGAAAAATTACCTTTAGCAATTGCTTCGTCCCTTGCTAGGATTGGTAGTGATCATACCAGTATTCTATGGGATTTAGGGGATGGGGCTCCTTTTGGAAAAACTAGTTATAAATTTGAGAAGTGGTGGCTTCTTCATGATGATTTTAGTAATATTGTTCATAATGCTTGGAATATCCAAGCTAAAGGAAAGAAGCCTATTGACATATGCAATATAAGGTTAGGAACATTAGAAAGGTTACTAAAGGTTGGAGTCTTAATGTAGAATCTGATACAAAGAGAAGAAAGGAATTGTTGATCTGGATATTATATCTGAACTAGAACCCGTACTAATGAAGATAAGAATAGACTGGTCATTGTTAAAAAATAATTAGAGAGTATTTGGACTATTGAAGAAACCAAAGCTAGACAAAGGGCTACTGATAGGAACGTGAAAGAGGGTGATAGAAACACTAGGTATTTTCATGCTGTTGCTAATCAAAGGAGAAAGAAGAACTTTATTGATGTACTAGATAGGCCTACTCATGATTCTAATAATATGCTTTATATTGCTTGTGATTACTATAAATCCTTATGTCGACGATCGGAACCGCCGACCGCAGAGGGGGGATATGAGTAGATCGTGTGAGGGCAAGGCCCGAAGTCGTGCTCATCTGGGAATGGCATGCATCGCGGGGTGTGTGTCGGGGAAGAAACAATGAACACGAGGTTTATACTGGTTTGAGCCCCCGAGTTCGGGTAATAGCTCTTGATGAGGACATCACTCCTATGGATATGTTCACACCTGGTTGGACCAACTCTAACACGTCATCCTTGGGCCAAGAAGAGAGAGAGATCAAATCAATCACGTTCTGGAATCCAATTCGGCCTCCTGTACAGCACCGACTTCAAATATGAATAACTTTTGCATACGGACTCCGATTTGGGTGATCCTGGACTTGATTGAAAGCTTACAATGAGATCTTTCCAATGGATCTAATCCCAGTCCCAGATTCATCATAGATCAGCCTAAATCATTAAAACAATACACTATAATTTTGTTTTAGGCTGTTTTGGGCCTTGAAAGTGTGTGGGCCCCAAGCCCAAGTTGTGTGCGCCTCCCCTGGCTGCACACAACCCTAGGATGTCCCTCTCATGTCCCTCCTTCTTATAAACTCAGTAGCCGCCTCTTTAGACACTTGGGTTTTGTTTTATTAGTTTAGCCAAGTGCAAACTTTGTGTCTTCGAGTTGTGCTGGACAGCCACCTTGTCAAGACGTTCAATAGAAACCCACCTTGATTTTGCCTTCCATTCTTATTTGCAATTTCAGATTGCTTTTACTATTATTCTTGCTTGTTCTTCGGTTGCTTGCAGGAATTGAACCTCGTGTTCAGGTTGATCGTGCCCACGGCAAAATCAATAACACTCCGGAGTTGGTTTAGCGATTGCTATGGCGCATCGTCGTCGTACGTTGTAGTCGGATCATTAAAGTCAGTTCCACCAAATCGATAGTTATCGCTCTGATCGAAAGATCGGGACACAACCTGACATCAGGTGGTATGAGAGCGCCAAGTTTCTCGGTGAGAGATTCTGTACCGTATATTAGTTTTTGTTTTCTGTCCTAAATTGAAAATTACTCCACAAAAATTCACATTAGATTCAATCTGGTATTTTAGTGAGTTTTGTTAGGTTTTGATCCATTAGAGTCCTTGTTTTAGTTGCTGATCGTTTTTCCTTCGCGTAGCTTTTCTTTCAATCTGTCTAGTACTTTGTTTTGTTCATAACTTTTGCATACAAACTCGAATTTTAGTGTTTTTGCACTTTCCTAAAATCTAGGAACGATCTCTACAAAAACCTAGTTGGGCATGGACTCTAATTCTGGAGCCAAATCTGTTTAATCTGGATGTCAAAGTTGTTGAAGCAAGTTGTACTTCCAATCCAGATCAGTTCGGTATTTTGATCATAATTCTCACGTCCGGATTCCGATTGAGAAGTTTTTGTACTTTCTTGAATCCTTGAAGAGTCCTTTACAAAAACGTTTTTGGGTGTCCTTTGTGATTCTGACTCCTTCAAACCGAATTTGATTCGGATTCGGAATCGGTCTCGCAGGCTGAAATTTTGGGTATTCTGTGGTGTTCGGTTTTTGAGCCATAACTTTCACACCCGATTTCCGAATTGCATGTTCTTGTACTCTTTTAAAATCTGAGGACATAAGCTCCAATTCTTTCCATAGTGAACCTTCTAAATTCGGTTGTTTTGAAGCTTTAATCTAGGCGACAATCTACTGCCCTAGAAACATTGAATTTGGGTATCTTGCTTCAATTCATGTTCTAGCTTTGTTCCTTTGAGTTGGTTGAGTCCAGTAGCATCCACAATCCATAAAACCCAAAAGATTAATATTTTTTGAGTACACATACCTTTGGGAACCAATTCATCCTTTGCGAATACTTTGATCCCAATTGAGACTAGCTATTTGATATTGCTTAGGGCTGTTCATATTGATACATTGCATAATCTTGAATTATCATATCATACTATCTTGTGACATCGAGTTAGGGATTCCAAAACTTTGTTCATAGTAGTGTTGGCCGAAAGTCACTCAAAGAAAGAAAAGAGAAAGAAAGAGCCAATAGGCAAAAAAAAGAGAAGAAGAAAAAAAAAGAAAAAGAAAATAGTGTCCAGTCGCACTACATTGAGCAAAACCCTAATTTGTGTTCATTATTTCAGATTGTGCAATTGTATTAATTGTTGAGCAATCTTGTACCCTTTTTACATTCTTGAAGCAATAAGCTAGTGTCTCTCTACGACTTGTGCAATAAAGCTTTTGGTGCCTCACTTATTTTTTATAGCTCATTTTTTGATTGCATAAGTACCATCATCTTTGCACGTGAGTTGCCTTGAAATTCGCTTATATATTTGTGATCGGCAACTAGGACTTGTGAATTCTAGTTTGGGTCATTACTTATCATTACAATAACTAGAATTATCAGATTGTATAGGAAAAAAGTATAGCCTACCCAGCTCCACATATTCTACGCTTGTACGTTTGTTCGGTCCTTTGGCAATCGCTTTATTCAAACTTGGGAGAACTTTTGACACCACCAACGGCCGACAACTCCTGCAGCACGGTAAGAACTTGTAAGAGCTTTGGTTAAGGCTTGAGAGTTGAGCGACTTTTCTCCACTTCCTAGTAGTTGATAGGGAATTACATAAACCTTTGTGTTTCCCTTTTTGCTACTAACCATGTCAGGTGACAAGAGTTCACTGCATCATTCTCTACGCATGAAGAGCAATGTACGACTCACTAATGAGTGAATGTCGCTGCAAAAAGACCGTCTCCGGTCCATCGAGACTGCTCAGGGAGTTGCTAACACTACCCTTGCTACTATTTTGTCTAGACTTGATATGCTTGCAGCTGCTGCCCCTGGAACTTCCAGTTCTCCGCCTCGTCTTCTAAGCAACAATAATGGTGTACTACGTGCACAACGGGTTCCCATTGCTGCCCCGGCTTCCCAGCATGGACCCGCTGCCTCGGTCGCCCCACCACACATCGCCACGGGTTCATCAACTGATGATGAACAAGGTAAAATCAAGTTTGAATTGCCTCCTTTTGGTGGAAAGTTCGATCCTAATGCATATATTAATTGAGAGATTGCGGTAGACAAAGAATTTGCAAACTATGACTTATCTGAAAACCAAAAGATTAGTGCCGTAGTTCAAGTGTTAATGTCAGGTGTAATATATTGGTGGAAGCATATATGTAGACATGATAAAAAACCTAAAACTTATAATGCCATGAAAAGATTTATGAGAAATGATTATGTTCCCGAATATGATGCTGAATATTTGCTTACTAAACTTCAATGCTTAAAACAAGGTTCTAAAACTGTTATAGAATACTTTCATGATTTGCAAAATTGTTTGTTGCGTTGTGATTTACAAGAATGTGAAGAAGCTACTGAGTTTAGGTTCATACGTGGACTTAATCATGAAATTCAGGATGTTCTTATTGATGAAACATATAGTTATCTTTCAGAATTGATTAAATGTGCTTGTAGAGCTGAAAACATGCTTGCTGAATCTTTGAAAGAGCCTTTAGCTTCATTTGAGGTGCCCATTGTTGCACCTTCTATTGTAGCTAACATTTTGCAGAAAAGTGAGCACCATCGTGAGAAAGATGAAGAAGAAAATGTGCAGAAAGAGGAGATATTTGCTGCTCCATACGTATGTGAAAAGTTGGAAATTGAAGTTGCACCTACAACCACTGAGAATGATTTAGAAGGTAATGTAAAAGGTATAGACTGTATACATGGTGAAAATCATTTTGAAGAGATAAAACTGTCCATGAATCATGCTATCGTAGAGCAACTATTAATGGAACCCATTGCTAATTTGCTTGCTATTCCTGGTGATAAAGAAGAGTTGTGCGATAATGCTTCACTTATATCCACGCCACAACTAGTGAATGAACATGAAACATTTATATTTGAACTAAACACTTGCGCTGAACACAAACATGTTATTCACATTGCCAATGAAGAAGATGAGTTTAAATTGATGTCTTCTTTAAATACTTTAGGTTACATTGAATTTGATGTTCTGTGTGATCTAGATAGTTTCAAGGAGAAGATTTTTGTATATTCTGATTTGCCATGGTTATCGCAAAATATTTTTCATGTTGTTAGCAAACATAATGATAAAGGAGAATACAAAGTGCATAGAGTATACATTTGTTCAGATCTGAAACCTCTACATCCTATGCAACAATGCTATCAATTTGATAATTCTAATATCATATCAAGAAACCCTACTGTAGATTATAATCTATATGATAGTTTTCAAGAAAGGGAGTGTTTGGGTGATTGTGATTCACGAGCTATTGATTCGATCACAAAAGATATGCAGGTTGCTTTGCACTTTGTCGCGACTAACATTTTGCAGGAGAATGTGATGGACTTGAGGACAACTCTAATTCAAGAAAGGGAGAATGATGAGACCATGCTCGTCCTGGATATTAGCAACGCTATATCATTTTGGTGACACTTCACGGCATCGTCTACATCTATTAGGATGGCTTTCCTTCATGGAGGGAAGGAAGCATCCAAGAGTGCCAGTTTTCAACATGCCTTTATATGCTGGAAAGAAATATTGAGCTTTGTGGATGATTTTCAGATGAATCCTCTAAATATCCTTCTTGTGTTTACAATATATAAAGAGGCGGAGCTACTATTTTATTTAATTAAATGCAGGGCTTATATGAGAATATTTTGTGTTAAGGACAAGCTAAATGGTGAGCTTGAGTCGAGGACGACTCAAATTCAAGAAGGGGAGGATGATGAGGACATCACTCCTACGGATATGTTCACACCTGGTTGGACCAACTCTAACACGTCATCCTTGGGCCAAGAAGAGAGAGACATCAAATCAATCACGTTCTGGAATCCAATTCGGCCTCCTGGACAGCACCGACTTCAAATATGAATAACTTTTGCATACGGACTCCGATTTGGGTGATCTTGGACTTGATTGAAAGGTTACAACGAGATCTTTCCAATGGATCTAATCCCACTCCAAGATTCATCATAGATCAGCCGAAATCATTAAAAAATACACTATAATATTGTTTTGGGCTGTTTTGGGCCTTGAAAGTGTGTGCGGCCCCAAGCCCATGTTGTGTGCGCCTCCCCTGGCTGCACACAACCCTAGGAAGTCCCTCTCATGTCCCTCCCTCTTATAAACTCAGTAGCCGCCTCTTTGGACACTTGGGTTTTTTTAATTAGTTTAGCCAAGTGCAAACTTTGTATCTTCGAGTTGTGCTAGACAGCCACCTTGTCAAGACGTTTAATAGAACCCCACCTTGATTTTTCCTTCCATTCTTATTTGCAATTTCGGATTGCTTTTACTATTGTTCTTGCTTGTTCTTCGGTTGCTTGCAGGAATTGAACCTCGTGTTCAGGTTGATCGTGCCCATGGCAAGATCAATAACACTCCGGAGTTGGTTTAGCGATTGCTAAGGTGCATCGTTGTCAAACGTTGTAGTCGGATCGTCAAAGTCAGTTCCACCAAATCGATAGTTATCGCTCTCATTGAAAGATCGGGACACAACATCACATCTGCTCTACTCCAGTCTTGCCCTGAGGCGAAAGGTGTAAATGAAGCTCTGTGGGAGAATACAAGCGGGGCTCGAGCTCGGGGTTGCTTAGGAGCGAAGCTGAGGGTAGGAAAGGCCAAGTCAATCGTGCTTCACCTTGTGCGCGTCTATCTTTGTGTGTATGTCCCTTTTTTTCTCCTTCCTCCCCCTTGGTCGGGGTGATCCATCATCTTTTTATAGTCCTCTGGGAGCTTCGCTACCTGGTCCCGAGGCTAACGTCAGGTGCCCGTGGTGAGTCGACGTGGGTTGCTGAGAGGCGTCGACGGTCGTTGGGGGCTGACGGTAGCCGTTGGGAGTTGATGGGAGTTGTTCAGAGTTGCTAGGCCCTAGTTCCCTCGCAGGGGTAGGTTTGGCACTGATTCCCACGCAGGGGAGAGTTTTTACACTTGATAAACAAATTATTACAAATGCCTTTTACCACAGGAGGTGCAGAGGTCGTGGCGCCGGGGTCGAGCAGGGTCTTTGTCCTTGCGTCTGAGCCCGAGCTCGCTGGACCCGAGCCCGGGCTTGAGGAGTGCACTTCCTAGGTCGGAGACAAGCCCCCGAGCTCGTGGAAAGCTACCACGAGACCTGAGGGGATGCTTACACGTGGCGAGGGTACCGATCCCCGACACCTTATTTGGTTTTGAAGCTAAGATTAATATTAATCTAGATGAGCATTTCTTTAGTTAGGATGAAATTGTCTCTGATGAGGAGAACATCATTTTGGAAGCTCCTTTTACTGAAGATGAGGTTAAATGAGCAGTTTTTTATTCTTATTTCGATGGGGCTCCTGGTCCTAATGGTCTTCCTTTTATGTTTTATCAAAAGTTTTGGGATCTAATTAAATATGACTTGCTAGACTTGTTTAGGCTTAATTTTGCCCTGATCACTTTGATTCCCAAAGAGAACAATGCTAGGAATATAAATAGTTCTGGCCTATCAGTTTGTTGAACTATAGTTACAAGATTATTATTAAGGTGTTAACTAATAGGGTTAGTCGTGAGATATATGCTTTACATCTCAAATGGTTTTTGACTTGTTTTGAAGAAATGTCTGGTATGAGGATAAATTTTCATAATAGTGAATTGATTCCCATTGGCTGTGAAAAGAATGCGATGGATAGGTATGCTAATATTTTTTGTTGTAAAGTAGGTTCGTTCCCCACTAAGTACCTTGGTATCCCTCTCCATTATGATAATATCAATAGGGAAGATTTACATCCTCTGATTGATAAGATGTTGAAAAGGATTGCAGGTTGGAGGGGTAAATTACTCTCATATAGTGGGCGTTTCATTCTTATTAAAGCATGTTTAGCTAGTATACCTTTGTACTTATTGTCTTTCTTTAAGTTTCCTAAGTGGGATCTAGATCTTATCAACTCTCATATGGCAAATTATCTTTGGAATGATTATAAAGGTCATAGTAAGCTTCACTTAGCTAATTGGCACTTAGTTCGTATGGAGGAGGATTACGGTGGTCTTAGGGTTCCTAATATTAGGGACCTTAATTTGTGTCTCTTAGCTTCTTGGATCAAGAGATTTTGTGCTAATGAAAATAAACAACGGAAAGATTTGATTAGGTTTAAATACAAGACTGAGAATCCTAATGTATTTGCTTGCTACTGTAACACCCCAAACACCACAACCAGCCTAGGATGCTACAAAATGTCACAACCTATGACTAAATTTATTAAAAAATTCAGCAACATCTCCTTTGAAAATAAAAGCAACGCGGAAGCAGAATATGGAATAACACATATCACAATAACAGAAAGGGGGAACAGGAGTAACCACAACATCACACTTAAATCTTTAAGTACATGACATTTAAGTTTTAAAATACTGAACTAAAATGTAACATAGAGGAACTAAAATGAAGATGTGATGTGAAAGGACGTGCTGCTACTCCCAACCCTCCATGACATGCTCCAAGCACCTGGGAAAGATAAATTGCAAGGGTGAGATTTGAAAACAAATCTCACCAAGAATTATTGCTTTGACAAGTTAATTTTACATCCACTCAAGAATTATAATATGGTATGGCATCAAAACATTAGAATATAAAATCCTCACAAGACAATGACACAGTTCACTGCATAACCACAGGAAAAACTTCGTACTGCACTTCTTCAATGAATGTACATGGATGCAATGCCATGTCCACTGCCTGCATACCTGAAGGTATGGAGCTGTATCCCACAATGTTGTACCGGTACGGTCACAACCATAGATCCGCGACATAACTTCAAATGCATATGCTTATGCAAGTGCACATGTTATGTTGCATATGCGTACAAAGAAATAACATATACTTCCAAACATGCTTCAACATTATTCACAACCGTGAAGAGATAGCACACTTCATGAATATACATAAGGCAATGATCATATTTGCTTGAAATTGAAGAATACCTCAATATTTCAGATCATAAATAAAAATGGTTCTGAAATTTTAAATATGAGTGATGAAAATTAACAAGTCAAAGATGTAATAAAGCCACCGCTACATTTACTTGTCTCTGACGGCGAGGACGGTAATCCTCAAGTGTGGCTCAAAGCACCACCACCTATTTCACAACCACCTCTCAGAACCGACACTTTAAACACATAAACAAAAGGTAAACAACATGATCCTACGCCCCAAAACTCCCGCAAAGGAAGAAATGGCCACAAACTGCACGCTTCGCAAATCGATCGATAAAAGAAGTAGTACTTGTCTTTTTCGTATCTATTTTTATACCATAGATATAAAAGTAAAAAATACATTTCTGAAAACTACAGAACAAGGGCTACAACTTTCATGGAGAAGCCACAATTTTACCATGCCTGCAAGATTACCTAAACGGGCTCTAAAGACAGCACTGAGAATCTGTCAGCAATCTCGACCAGCAGACATTAAGACCTGAATATCTTCAAAAATACTCATCAAAAAATTCTGAAATGTCACCAGGAAAAATATATTTTCATCCTATACAAGTTCTTAGTTATGAGTCTTTGGAGGAAAAAACAATAAAGTGTACTAATCAGGGTCTGAACCTTGGCTACAGAATCTGACAGCAAAACCAAACAGCCCACTCCCAAAATTCATATCTGGAGTTCTACCCAACAAAAAATTCTGAATTTTACCAATCTAAAAATATTAAGAAATCCTATACAAGTTTTATACAAGCGGACAACACAATTCTGCCCCTAACTTGGTCGAATTTCAGATCAATCTAATACTGTCCGGTTTTCAGCATCACAACGACAGCTAACTTTGATTATTTATAACTCCTAAACCGCAAGGCCAAAAATCACGAATTAGGACTCCGTCAAAAGATCACAGAGTCCTCTGTAACAAACCTAGAACTCCACAATTTTATTCATCAACTAACATGCAGATATTCATGGAAAAACAGAGACCGCTCAATCTGCCTTGAACTGAAACAGGAAATACAAGAAATCCAACGCTATTCTCTTCCTCTAATCAACAAACTCAACAAATACCGAGCGGAATCAAAACCACACAGCAGGGGAAACTCACCCAGGGATTATTACCTTGTTCCTCCCCAAATCCTTAGATCAAACGTGAGAGCCACCAAGTGCGTAGGAGGGAGGGCAGCTAGGGGAAAAATTGGAAGGGGGGGCGCCCTAGGGCTGGAGGAGGGAAGGGGAGGGGTAGGGGCTGCGGTTTTTGGTGTAGAAGAGGAGGGGGTACGGCTTGGGGTGGGGACGAGGGGTGGGACTAGGGTTAGGGTTCCCCCCCTCACATTGGCCAAATCCCACAGAAAGGCCCAAACTGACCCAAAACCCCAAATGAATTCTGCGATGCTATAGAAACAGCCCACAGCGGTTGGAATTAAATGGGATATTACATTCTTCCCCCCTTTAAATGAATCCATCCCCGAATTCACCCGTTCTATGTTGACTACGGAACAACAAAAGAAAGTTTAGGAATAGGCCCAAACATAAAACTCACCATCTTCGAAAAGTTCAGGGTACTTCTTGCGCATCTGCTCCTCTAGTTCCCAAGTGGCTTCATGCTTTAACTGGTTGGTCCATAGGACTTTCACATACTTAATGGACCTTCTCCGCATGACTCGCTCTGACGAGTCCAAAATACGCACTAGGCGACACTCCACAGTCAAATCCTGCTCCACAGTGATCGGCTCTAGGTCAATCTTATGCTCTGGACCCTGTAGATAATTCCTCAACAAAGATACATGGAAAACATTATGCACTCCGCTCATGGACTCTGGCAACTTCAAACCGTAAGCCAAACTGCCTACTCGGGCTATGATCACAAAAGGACCAATGTATCTAGGGCTAAGCTTCCCAGTAGTACCAAACCGCACAATGCCTTTTATTGGTGATACTTTGAGAAGAACCTGATCACCAACAGCAAACTCAAGGTCTCGCCTCCTCACATCTGCATAGCTCTTCTGCCAGCTCTGAGTAGCCAACAAGAACCCCGCAATTTTATTCGACCACTAACATGCAGATATTCACGAAAAAACAGAGACTACTCAATCTGCCCTGAACTGAAACAGGAAAAACAAGAAATCCAACACTATTCTCTTCCTCTAATCAACAAACTCGACAAATACTGAGTGGAATCAAGACCACACAGCAGGGAAAACTCACCCAGGGATACTTACCTCGTTCCTCCCCAAATCCTTAGATCAAATGTGAGAGCCACCAAGTGCGCAGGAGGGAGGACGGCTAGGGGAAAAAATTGGAAGGGGGGCACCATAGGGCTGGAGGAGGAAAGGGGAGGGGAAGGGGCTGCGGTTTTTGTTGTAGAAGAGGAGGGGGTGGGGCTTGGGGTGGGGAGGAGGAGGGGTAGGGCTAGGGTTAGGGTTTCCCCCTCACATGAGCCAAATCCCACAGACAGGCCTAAACCGACCCAAAACCCCAAATGAATTCTGTGATGCTACAGAAACAGTGCACAATGGTTGGAATTAAATGGGATATTATAGCTACCCTGAGCATGTATCTGTTTTTTGGAATGGGGTTTTGTGGGCAATGCAGGCTACCAAGTTTGTCTATAGATGGAACGTGGGGAATGGGATGAAAATTAGATTTTGGCAAGACATTTGGTTCGGATCTTCTTGCTTCGTTATTCAATTTTAGGATCTGTATGTGTTGGTTAATGAAAAAGGTTTTTCAATTGTTGAAATTTGGGATGGGTCAAATGTTATATATACTCTTAGAAGAACTTTTTCTAAAAGAATGATGATCAGGTGGTTCGAATTAGTGGCGGTGGCTAACAGTATAAGGCTCTATGAGGATGAGGACACTTTCGTTTGGCAATATTGTAGCAATAGGGTCTACTCGGTTAAGTCTCTTTATGTTATTATCAATTTTAGGGGAGTTGTACTTGTTTTCATTCCGGTAGTTTGGAGTTTGATTATTGCCCCAAATATTCATTTCTTTCTTTGGCTCTTATCTTATACCACAATAAGATTATGACTAAAGATAATTTGTTGAAGAGGGGTATTGATAGAGGGATTGCCTGTAGTTTCTGTGATGAGGATGAATCGGTTAATCATATTTTCTTTGATTGTGGTTTAGCCAAGAATATTTGGAATATGGTTTCTAAGTTTTTTGGTTTGAACATTGGCTATAGCTATGAATCGGTTGCTTGGTTTTGGCTGAGTAATTCTAAAAATGGCGTTTTGAACACAATTTGTGATCCCATTCTTTGGAGTTTATGGAAGAATAGAAATAACATGGTTTTTCAATTACAGTGTTGGTCAAGTGTAAAAATAGTGTGGAGAGGAGTGCTTATTGTTGGAAAATTAACATGGCATAACATTAATTTAATTCCAAAGATACGCAATAAGAACATGAAGATAAATATTGTGTCTACAACATGGTTACTAGCAGCCAGCAAATTGACAAAACATGCTAGAAAAGAAAACATGCCTACAGATGCTAGATAGCCCAAAAGATACATAGATGTAAATGAAGGACCGAGATGGCTAATAGAGGGGGGGAGAATGGTCGCAAATAAAATTTCCCCCAAAATACTCCAACAAAAACCTCGACAAGATCGCTCAAAGGAAATCGTGAAAAACCTGAGAAACTAGACAACTATGTGTACCCCAAGATTGCATGGATAAGTACCATAAAATATGTGGGGATTTTTGAGTCACAATACTGGTTGTCTAGTGTCCAAGATAAAGAGGAATCAATTCAAACTCTTGCTTTTAGAAAGGACATCAATTCAAATCACAAAAGTCGCTTTCAGAAAAGCAAAAGCAGAATTTCCAGAACTTGTCCTCAATTTGCACAGGAGGTTGGTGGGTTTCTGCAGCTCAAAAATTTTGAGACTTTTTCTCCCTATGAGCATCAGAGTCATGAAGAACTCCACCAAATTTCTTCTCAAAAAGCCTTACATAAGAAACAAGAAAAATCTAAGAACACAGTCTGGTCAAGAACTTCGAGCAGAAATTTTGGGGCTCGGTTTTCACCTCATGGCGCCCAAACGGTGCAACAAATGAACTCCGAAATTTTTATGCAAGTGGATATCAGAGTCCCTCACCTCCTCCAACAAGAATAACTTGAAAAAGCTTTTTCTAGAGTTTTATAGAAATCAAACACTGACTGCTGCACGAAGAACAAGTTCTGAACAAAGTTGGAACTTGAAAGAAAAGATGTTCTCTACTCAATCCAAGAGTGCAAAAGAGATGTAAAACCATATGAACACACTCAAAACATCCAAGATCAGCAGCATTTAGAAGGAGGGGAGGCAAATCCAAATTACATGAAAGTAAATTGCAAGAATGTAATTGCGGGAAAGTAAATGCTGAATTTAAATTGCGTAAAGTAAAGACATAATGTAAATGCGCAAAATAAATTCAGAGGTGGATGGATAAAACTTTCATTTCTGGAAGGAGAGGTTACAAAGCCCCACTTTCATGCGGGCAAAGCTCAAAGGAGCATTCACAAACCTCAAAACCTTCAAGGGAAGGAGGCTACCCCTCCACCCCTATTTATACTACTCTTGGGTCACCTACCACCCTTGGATGAGTCCCTCAACCCTAGAGCACTCATCTAAGGGCTAGGATTAACCCACACACACAGCCATGCAAGGGCTAACCCAAAACCCACACACATACCGGGTTTTCTTGCACGGTTTTCAAAGCATACTACCTAGACCCGCTAACCTATCAACTAGACCTCAATCCGACGGCCCTCATTGATCCACGCGGCATCTAGCTAGCATCATCTCCTTTCCTTGTCTTCTTGACTTGCCCGGACTCCGTCTCCGATCATCTTTCGGCGATCTCCCAATTGTCTGGACCTCCGACGCTCCTCGCCTAGTCCCGGTCATCCTTCGCATCACCATGACCTAGCACCGTCGTCCTGCAACCATCAAAAACAAGGAAACTCCTCACATAGCAATGCCCACAATGATGTGCAATAAACCATCCAACTCATTACTACCCCGTCCATACGACCGGTACTGCCACTCCTGGCAGAGACAACTCAAAATGCTTCATTTTGAAAATCAATCCAAATCAAACTCAAACTTGAGCACACCTTGCTCAAATAAAGTCAAATACTCATCACAAACATGGATGGACCTCCACATGGTCCTTCAGTAAACAAAACTATCATAGCAGCATGCATTCTCAAAAGATCTAATCACAAAAGGGATCACTTGGACCAAGAACAACTTAGTCCAGAGCACTTACTGAGAGCTTGATGAAGAACAGAAAGCAGTGCAGAAGCGACTCGATGGGATGATGAAGATGAGTAGTCGCGCAGTGAAGTGCTTCCCAGAAACCTGATCGCTAGTCTCCCGTGCAGGGTGTCAAATGGCCGGCGTCGGATCGAAGACACTGCTCTCCCTCACGCCCGTTGCATGACGGACAAAGGGATGGAATGGCTCCGAAAGCTGCAAGCACCGAGGAAGTAGAGATCGCCAAAGAGAACGAGATGGATTTACACAGTATCTTCTCATGAACAGGATGTCTCCTTAAGCTATGCGAATCAAAACTACCTCGCGAAAAATCAGCCGAACTGCCATGATTTCAGGAACTGCCCCTGAAATCTCGCAATGTGGGCGAACGGACTAACCACATGAAAACGTGCGTCTCCCTGAGTCTGCAGCGCCACATCAGCAGTCGAGGTGTAAGGTGATGTGTAGCCGATACACGTGGCAAAAAGGTTAAGTCACTTAGCACATCTCAGTCACGGTCGCGCGTCGTCGCAAGTCACATGTCACGCGATAAACACGCGAAATATGGGATATACGCGTGCGCGTGCGTACGTGCGTGCGTGTACATAGCCTAGTAAAGCCAACCATGTGTACCTCTAGCCTTGCCACCAACTCATACTAGAGTCCATGCATGAACTCCCCTTATAAGTTGGTTGCACTCCACCTAGCCAAGCAATATGGTACTAAAGACCATACACTCAACTCAACACCCCTTTGACTTCTTCCATTGAATTAATTCAGCATTAATTCCAACAATCCCCACCAAGAAGTCAAAGTCTGCTAGAAAAACTTCCCAGCACTTTTAATATACCGGTTTTTTACAGTGTAGACCCGTCCCGAGTTGAGCTAAACCTAGCATAACAAGATCCACTTACTTACAACTATGCAATAGCCGAAGCCTTGAATTGCCAGTCTTGTGCAAGCAAGGTTCACTTGAAGGCATCACCGATACTAGGCCGCCTAGAGCCATGCCTACGGTTTGGAGCGTTGCGATCATGCTCCCGTGCCGTCTCATGAGCTTATTAGAGATTACCCAAATCTCATAGACTGCGACCTCACAATCTAGCTCACATAGGTGTGTTCTTTCGAGTGTACTCTGCAGGATAGTACCTCGCCATAAAAATAGGCCTCAGAACACATTAAGACATAAAAGTCATCCTCCCATGCAGTACTTGAGAGTACGCATCTCCTAATAGGAAAAGTAAGTACGAATGTACTCTCCAGTTACCCCGACAGTTTGTATTTCCCACAGGATCTCCGTTCATATAGGTTGGGTTTCCACTGTGGAGCAACTCAGGTGGGTCTCAAACCAATTTCCCTCGATGCTCCATCTATCACTGCACATGATAGTCCTTCATAAAAGGGTCCGCCAGGTTTTTAGATGTATTAATATAATCCACAGCGATCACTCCAGTATTTCTCAAATTCCTGATGGATTTGATTTGCCGTTTCACATGTCTTGAGGACTTCAAATTATCTTTTGCACTCTTAACCTTAGTGATCGCAGTTTGGTTATCACAGTACAAAAGAATAGCCGGTATTGGTTTTTCAACCATCGGCAAGTCCAACAAGAGCTCACACAGCCACTCTGCCTCAACGATGGTCAGGTCCAAGTCTACAAGCTCAGCCTCCATGGATGACCTCGTCAATATGGTCTGTTTGCAAGACCTCCATGAAACTGCAGCACCACCCAAAGTGAATTCATATCCACTAGTGGCTTTGATCTCATCAATATCTGAGATCCAGTTGGAATCACGATAACCTTCCAGTACCGCAGGATACCCATTATAGTGAAGTCCATAAGCATCGGTACCTCTCAAGTACCTCATGACGCGATCTAGTGCAGTCCAATGATCTTTTCCCGGGTTTGAAGTAAACCGGCTCAATTTGCTTACAGCAAATGAAATGTCAGGCCTAGTTGCACTAGCCAGATACATGAGAGAACCAATTATTTGAGAGTATCTCAATTGATCTATCCCTTGTCCTCTGTTCTTTTGAAGTTTTAGACTCGGGTCATAGGGTGTTGGAGATATTTTGCAATATGAGTACCCATAATGACTCAGAATTTTCTCCACACGATGAGACTGCTTTAAAGTAATCCCATTCTCACCCTTAATAAGCTTGATATTAAGAATAACATCAGCCTCTCCCAGATCCTTCATATCAAAACTTTGAGACAAGAATGATTTAACATCATTTATCACATTGATACTAGTCCCAAAGATCAGTATGTCATCGACATACAAACACATGATCACCCCCTTACCCCCACCAAACCTATAATACACATATCTATCAGCCTCATTTACCATAAAGTCAGCAGACGTCAGAGTTTTATCGAACTTTTCGTGCCACTGCTTAGGTGCTTGCTTGAGGCCATACAAAGACTTTCGAAGCCTACACACCATATTCTCTTGTCTAGGTGCTACATACCCATCAGGCTCCTTCATATAAATTTCCTCATCCAGTTCTCCATTTAGGAAAGTTGTTTTTACATCCATTTGATGAATATAAAACTTATATGAAGCCGCTAGTGCAAGAAGCACTCTGATAGTAGCAAGCCTAGCAACAGGTGAGTAAGTATCGAAAAAGTCTTCTCCTTTCTTTTGGGTAAAACCCTTAGCCACAAGTCTAGCCTTGTACTTCTCAATAGTACCATTAGGTCTAAGCTTTCTCTTAAAGATCCATTTACATCCAACTGGTTTACAGCCAGTAGGACATTCGCAGACTTCCCATGTTCCATTAGTAATAATGGAATCTATTTCGCTTTGGACCACTTCCTTCCAGTACTCTGCATCGGGTGATGCATATGCCTCTGAAAGGGTTTTTGGCACATCGTCCACGAGATACACAGTAAAGTCATCACCAAAGGATTTTTCAATCATTTGTCTCTTGCTCCTACGAGGAGCAACTATACTGTCATTCTCCTCAATAGTATTTTCATGAAAGGTGAGAGGTTCAGAAGGTGGTTCAAAGAATGCTTAACTAGAGGACGATGCACTTGTATCCTTCATAGGAAAGATATTCTCAAAGAAGCTTACATCACGAGATTCAATAACAGTGTTAATATGAACATCATAAATCTCGGATTTCACTACTAAAAGTCTATAAGCTGCACTATGTTGCGCATAGCCTAGAAAGACACAATGCACAGTCTTAGGTCCTAACTTATATTTCTTACATTGAGGTACATTAACTTTCGCCAAGCATCCCCATGCGCGTAAGAAAGTAAGAGAAGGTTTTCTTCCTTTCCATCCCTCATATGGAGTAACCTCACCTTATGATGAGGGGACTCTATTAAGGACGAAACATGCGGTCAAGATGGCTTCCCCCCACCATGGCATGGATAAACCGGCACTATCCATCATGGCATTAACCAAGTTTGTAAGTGTTCGATTTTTCCTCTCAGCCACCCCATTTGACTAGGGTGAATAGGGAGCCGTCGTCTCATGGATAATGCCATGTTCCGCACAGTACAAGGAAAACTCATTAGAGATATACTCTCCTCCTCTGTCTGACCTTAGACGTTTGATTTTCTTTTCTAGTTGATTTTCAATCTCAGCTTTATAGATTTTAAAGTACTCCAGTGCCTCATCTTTCGTTTTAAGTAGATACAATTGGCAATATCTAGTAGCATCATCAATAAATGTTATAAAGTATCTTTTCCCTGCCTTAGTTAATAATCCATTCATCTCACACAGATCAGAATGAATTAAATCTAAAGGTGCCAGACTTTTCTCCCCTATAGCCTTGAAAGGCTTTCGAGGTTGCTTAGATTGCACATGTGTCCGACTTAGACCCTCTAACTATGGAAAAGTTTGGAATTAAATTTAGATTAACCAAATGAGCAATTCTATCATAATTAATGTCACATAAACGAGAATGCCAAACAGTGGCATCTCCATCATTTTTTGCCAAACAAGATAATGTGTTCACAAGGTTACAACTATCAAGAACAGAAAGGCAGAACAGGCCTCCGCAATCATAACCTTTGCCAACAAATAAACCAAACTTCGAAATAATAAATTTATTTGACTCAAAAACTAGCCTATAACTATCACGACATAAAAGAGAACCACTCATGAGGTTCCTATTTATTCCAGGATCATGCTGCACATTCTTCAATGATAGAGTCTTCCCTGAAGTTAACTTCAGATCCACTCTACCAATCCTGTGCACAACAGCCAGCGATCCATTCCCCATCAAGACGGAGGAACAGCTGATAGCCTAATAAGAGGAAAATAAACTGAAGCCAGCACACACATGTATATTAGCTCCTGTGTCGATCCACCAATCGATGGATTGACATGCTAGAAGAGAAACAGGTACATACCCTGATCTCTAGCCTCGCTAATAGTAACATTGGTAGATTTCTGCCCTGCTGACTGTCATTTCTTCCCTTACACCGACGGTATTTTCTGGCCATATGGCCAGGCTCACTGCACACAAAGCAAGTAAGGTCCTCCTTGCTCCTCTTCTTTTTAAAGCTAGTTGTCTGTTTGACTTTTCCTTTATTCTTGTTCTTTGCCTCACCAGATTTGCCATCCACAAAATTGGCATTAGAGGTGCCTTCCTGCGAGGGACGAGGGGCATCCTTCGCTCTTGCCTTCTTCTCAACATCAAGAGTTGCGATCAATTCCTCAACGGTCATGATCTCCCTCCTGTGCTTTAAGGTTGTAGCAAAGTTCCTCCACGAGGGAGGCAACTTGGCAATTATGCCACTGGCCACAAACTTATTTGGAAGAGCGCAATCAAAGTGCTCGAGTTCCCCCACCAGAAGCTAGAGCTCATGAGCTTGTTCCACTACAGAATGGTTATCCACCATTCTGAAGTCATGATACTGCTCATTCACATAAAGCTCACGTCCAGCATCTGACACCGCATATTTGCGGTCTAGGGCCTCCCACAGATCAGCAGCACTGGCGAGGTGCATATACATGTCACACAATTGATCTGATAGGAGAGACAACAGGCAGCCGAGACAAGTGTCATTACTCATCTCATAATCACGCTGCTGTTCAGCAATGAGGGGCCTCATGGGGGCTATCACCCACATAGGTTCATCGACCTGAGCCAAAATTTGGCTCGTGTCTGCCACCTCTTGAAGTGCTCTCCTCCGAACCTCTTAGGTTTCATTGCATCAGATAGTTGAGCCATATCGGGTTTCTGGATTGTTGGAAAATTAACATGGAATAACATTAATTTAATTCCAAAGATACGCAATAAGAACATGAAGATAAATATTGCGTCTACAACATGGTTACTAGCAGCCAGCAAATTGACAAAACATGCTAGAAAAGAAAACATGCCTACAGATGCTACTTAGCCCAAAAGATACATAGATGTAAACAAAACTATCATAGCAGCATACATTCTCAAAAGATCTAATCATAAAAGGGATCACTTGGACCAAGAACAACTTAGTTCAGAGCACTCACTGAGGGCTTGATGAAGAACAGGAAGCAGTGCAGAAGCGACTCGATGCGATGATGAAGACTAGCAGTCGCGCGGTGAAGCGCTTCCCAGAAACCTGATCTCCGGTCTCCCGTGCAGGGCGTCAAATGGCCGGCGTCGGATCGGAGACACTGCTCTCCCTCACGCCCGTTGCACGACAGACGAAGGGATGGAATGGCTCCGAAGGCTGCAAGCACCGAGGAAGTAGAGATCGCCAAAGAGAACGAGATGGATTTCTGTCGCATATCTTCTCACGAACAAGGACGTCTCCCTTAAGAAAGTGCGAACTGAAAACTACCTCGCGAAAAATCAGCTGAACTGCCACGATTTTAGGAACCGCCCCCTGGAATCTCGCAATGTGGGCGAACGGACTAACCGCACGAAAACGTGCGTCTCCCTGAGTCCGCAGCGCCACGTCAGCAGTCGAGGTGTAAGGTGTTGTGGCATAGCCGGTACACGTGGCAAAAAGGTTAAGTACACTTAGCACGTCTCAGTCCCGATCGTGCGTCGTCGCAAGTCACACGATAAACGCGCGAAATACGCGATATACGCGCGCGCGCGTGCGTGCTTGCGTGTACATAGGCTAATAAAGCCAACCATGTGTACCTCTAGCCTTGCCACCATCTCATACTAGAGTCCATGCATGAACTCCCCTTATAAGTTGGTGGTGTCAGCACTGCATTAGGGTTCTGCCTTGGTGATCTCCTTAGTAGTTGTGTTGATTGTGATGACCGAGTTGTGTTCTTGGGGTGAATTTAGAATTTGGCCAGTTTTGGATCCAAACTTCGTGTCAGTTTTCGGGGCACTTATGGGCAGTTTTAGAGGGTTTGGTATTTGTGAAAAATGTAGATCGTTGTATAAAGTTTCATTATAGTACAATAACGCAAAATTTAGATTAGCAGTTTAAAAGTTATGACCTGTTGAAGCTCGCTATCCAAAAGTTCGTCGCTGCTGGAAGTAGTCGTGGCAATCTACAGATTATGGCTATTTAGTGACCGAATTAAATTATCTCCACAATTAGAGAAAGCTAGATAATTTTCTTTAGATTTCAGAAATATCATGATTTTCTATTTTTGGAGTTTTATAAAAAATAGTAACGAAATTGTGAAGTCTGCTGTCGTGTGTGATGACAGATCGGTTTTCTTGGCTGAAATCAAGGGATTAGATGAATTAATTAAAAAAATGGATGACTACAAAATTGTGGGTGATTCTTTGTAGTTTTCATAAAGTATATATGATTTTCAATGTTTAGGCTCTTGGACTAAGGTTTATGGTCTTCCGACCATCGGGACAACAAAGGGGTGAGCTGCCCGGTGAGTAAGAAGGTTAAAACGGGTTGTGCGTAGGTGCGTTATCGTTATGGTAGATGTTTTTAATGCTAGCACATGATTTTGAGATGGATAAATATATTTATTACAGGAGGTGTGATTTCGGCAGTGGCCTCAACCTCACGCCACTCCATTCCTCGTGGGTAAAGAGGCAAGTACATCGTATAATGATGATGAGATGACATGAATCGATATTTAAATTTCTAATTGACATCTTCCTATCCTATGTGTATGTCATCCATTATTGTTATTGTTTATTCTCATGATATGTGGAGATTACATATGTTAATTATGGAAAGAATGGAACATTTTATAATTCATATCATTTGCATATATGTATTCATGATGGAGGAGGTGACCCGTGTGGGTCTATGTGCTCCACTTGTGGTGGGCACGAAAGTCCTACTATGGTAGGCCCCACCATGGGATGGATGGGAGTAAGACCTACTTCGTAGGCCCCTCTACTAGGATGGAAGGGAATGAGAGTATGACATCGATATGTGTGTACTCAGCTATACTAGTATAAGCAAAGAGAAAAAGAGTTACATTTGAGCATAAAGCATGATGCATTGCATGAATGAAGTGAATGAAGAGATTTAAATTGATGAGTTCTACTATATGTATGGGTAATATGACATGATGAATTTTATTCAATGGTTATTTTCATGTGTTGATATTGTTGTATGATATACTTTGCTGAGTCTTGGACTCACGCTTGTTTCTTTAATATTTTTAGGTACTTTAAGGCCAACATACTAGGAAGGGGAGTAGCACAAACACGACACACATCATTATTTCACTTTCATGATATTATTTAGCACTTTGGAACATGCTTAGCTAATGAACAAATAGACATGCTCAGTCTTGAAATATTTAGTATGTACAACTTGTAAGGATTTATCAATTGAGTTAAGTTATGTTACAAGGCTTGTTTTTATAATTTGTGTATGTGCTTCGTTTGGTGGCCTCGCTGAAAGGTACATATAAGGAAAGATTGTTTCCCAGACACATGTGTTCTGGGCACTCCCAAGCACAAGGTCTTGGGCGTTCTTGGGCGCGTGGATCCATGTATAGTGTCATTGTTGTTGTTGTTGTTATCGTTGTTGTCTACTAGCAATCCTCATTTTATACCCTGTAGTTGATATATTGTCTAAATGTTAAAATTGGTGCTTGCTGAAATTGTGGTATAAAATGGTTAAATGTTATTGTTGATGTTATGTTCAATGTCATTCTTTGTTGTAAATACCTTGTAGTTGTTGTTTAGTGTCTAAAAATGCATGTATGATTTTGCTGAAATTTTTAGTTAATGATGTTTTAATACTAGTGTAAAGATATGATAAGGTGACATTCAGGGCACGTGAGTGACAACGTGTTACAAATTTTGTAATAGTTCCCTCTTAGATAGAACCAGATCTTTAGATCTACTAGTCATCAATCCATGCATTCGGATGGGATAGCTTCTTAGATAAAGTCAGTTTGGTCTATTAATTTGGTTTGTAAATGATAGCCATTATAACTTGGTTATGTTAGATGGGCACAATTTTTTTCTTTTTCTCGATTAATGTGAATTATTTTCATATTTTTATAATTAGTACATGTCATAGATCTTATTATGAATTTTAATATTTTTAGAATTTAGCATTTTAATTTGCATACAAATCAAATATCTAATGATCCTTTAATTTATCCCTAATTTGCAAGGTTCGCACCCTAGAAATTAGACTCCTCCTTGTACTCCTCCAGCGCAGGTGTAGACTTCTCTTCAACTCATGGTTTTATTGTGGCAAGAGAGTACATAAAGCATTCAACAAGTTATGCACAAAATACAAGTCTAATATAACTATATGCAAGGCTTATTCTAAAGGAATGGCTAACATGGTTATTTTGCAATAAAGCCGCATTTACAAATGAATAAAATAGATAGATTGAAATGACAGTAGAATAAATAACAACAATAAATAACTTTAAGGTATTTTTCAAGAATAAACTCGCACATAGCCCTAAACATCATCCAAAACTTCCAATGGCACACAACCTCCCTTCCCAAGTTTCATTTTATAAAATCTAACGGAAGAAACGAAATGGCGATCAGAGGGGGTGAATGATCCCAACTAAAATTTTCCCCCTTTAAAGGAAACCCGGCCAAGACTCCACTTGAAACACTAAAGAACAGAAGAGCAAAATCTTGGTCTTGGACTTGCTCGTGGGGTTTTGATGATCAAGATGATCTTGGATAACCTCCCACTTGTCACAGCAAGCAAGAACACAAGAATCTCAAACGCGATCTCTACGAAGAAAGAGCAAAATGATCGAGTTCTTGCAAAAAGATTGCCTAGATGATGAGGATATGATCTAAAGAATATTCATCCATCAATCATACATCCTCGGCACAAGAAGCACAAGCAGGTAGAAGGAGGGGAGTCAAATCCAACATGTGAGAATGTAAATTACAAGAAATTAGATTGCGGAATTTAAAAGCAAGTAGAAGGAGGGGAGGCAAATCCAACTTGCGGTAATGTAAATTGTAAGAATTTAAATTGCGGAATTTAAAGTGTAGAATTTAAATGCTGAATTTAAGAAATAATGTAAATGCTGAAATTAACTTCAGAAAAGTAAGGAAGTGAAATTTTATTTCTTTGGATGAAGGTTTACACAGCCTCACAACAAGGTGGGCAAAGCCCAAAGGAGCACACAAAACCTTCAAGAGGGGAGAGCTACCCCTCCCCCTCTATTTATACTACTCATGAGTCATTCTCCACCCTTGATGAGTTCTACTTGGCCCTCAAGTAACCTCTTCAAAGGTTGAGATTGATTCATCCTCCACCCTTGGATGAGTTCTACTTGCCCCTCAAGAAACCTCATCAAGGGTTGAGATTCAGTCAGCCTAACTTGACCGCTCCTCTATCTTCTAAACCACAATCCAACGTGAGAGGAGCCGCCCAGACCGTCCTCGGCTATTTGAATGCTCTGTCGTCCTCATTGGATTTGGAGGCTAGCAACGGATCGCCGATGGCTCTCGCAATGCTAGCACCCAAGCCCAAGTGAGACAACAGTGAGGCCACTCAAATAATCGACAACAATCCCGGTATTCCCCGATATGCGACCGAAACTCGCCCAGATCCCATCTACCGGTTTCCAATGCCATATCAATTCAATTTGCACAAAGGGGGCAACGAACTCAAACCCCACATCCAGACACGCATAGCGGAAGCACAACAAAACAACTAAAACCAAGGCACAAAGACAAAACCCGGCAAAACAAGAGATACTACCTAGACTCAGAAATCTACACACAAAAAATCGGCATGATGCCTCTAAAAGAGAGGACATCCACACAAAGAGACAGAGAAACAATTAACAATATAAGACAAAAAGCATGAACATATCATAACCATCATGACACAACCACAATATAACCAAAAGGAAGCAACATACTAAGCATGGGATGAGCACCATAATACAATAAGGTTCAACAATAGAAGTAGCCAAATTCAAGAAGACTACACATAACATGGCTTAAGGATAACTATACAACAAAACGAATACACAACCACAAAATAAAACCAAAAGTATGCTATCTCCGGAAGTGTCCTGCCTTTGAACACTTCCGGCGTTTGAATCATTGAGCATAGCCTCTATTCGGGCCCCGCCGACCACCGAGAGGCAATAAGGACAGAACTCGCAACCTGCATCGCCCTCACCGAAAACCACAAGCGAAGCATGAGTACTGAAAGGTACTGCAAGACTTACCGTGGTCCATATATGACCGACTTGAAGACATATGCATTTGGATGTAGCAAGGAAAAAGTTTAAGGTAACAAGTGCCTAAAAGCTTAACTTTGATTCATATTCACATTCAACTACTCAACTTACAAATTTTATAGCGAGTTATGAACAGCACCTACTACTAGATTGAATTTTGAAGTTTAAACACTTAAAGTAAAGCAAGTATACATATGAACCAAGCATAACCATCATTGTACCCACAAGTTCCAAGTTTAAGTTATTACTACGCTGAATGTGCGATGATACAAGCGTGCTCATATCCGAGAGCGGCAATTGAATCGTTTACTCACCTGCAGGGGATCATCAATCACACGACAGGAATCCCACAAAGGAACTCATGTCAACCCTCCTCCCATCCATACCTACTCGTCGAACCATCTTCATGCGGTCCGAGCACCTAGCAACCCCTCGAGCGGCTCAAGCCTCACTTGGCCCTCGAGGAGCCTAAGCCTCGCCCTCAACCACGTCCAACCGCATGAGGGCATGACCCATCGAGTAGCATGCCATGAAAGGGTGGCTTACCTTACCATGATCAGGCATGCGATCAACAAAGTGTGCTCGATCAAAGGGCAAACAGCGGATCGGTCCTCAACCGACACAGGCGAGACTACACATTTGAGTCTCCACACCCAAATATTCCAACCTTCTCGCCCGGTCTCATTTTCACATTTCATTTTCTAACCACAACCGTTATAGCCCAATAGTGAAGTAAACAACTCTCAAGCGATGGAACCATCCACCACTTGGCCCATACCCGACATCTAAGCAAGCTAAGCATGGACACAATATAATTACCCATAGACTAGCTCCAAAGGAGTTGTTCAACAAGTATCAATGAGTGTATGTGCAACAATTAGGTTCTAATACCAATCCATAATTCAACTCCTAATGCATAACTTAAATCATCCCATAAGTAATTTATTCTCAAAAATACAATTACATAAGGAGGAAATATGCTTAGGTGCTTGCCTTGTGCTTCTGCCGGAGTTTCAACCACAAACCGCCCTCAACGCCTTCCCGACCACGGCCACGTCAACCGCGCGGTTTCGTTCTCTACGTTTATAATGAATGCAAATGAGTGAGATGCATGCCATGCATATGGAATGAAAACATAAAATTAAAGATTCATCACAATTCCAAAATGCAAGCATTCTACAACAAAGCGGAAAGAAAAATGCTAACAATACGCATTAATAGCTAAACAATACTTTGATATGCTTTACACCATTCCAATCTAGCTCCTAACTTTCACTAATACATTTTTGGACAGATTTCAGCCCTTCCAACGAGACTTCACCATTTTAGGCACAACTTCCACATGGTTTCATGAAATTGAGTGATTCCAATTTATAAACGAACATAAGAACAAAACCTAAACATACATCTACCCCCACTGATTTCCCAATTCATTAACTTGCCCAAAAACTCACAAAAACAACACTCTGAATATTTGCAACATTCCCGGACAGAGCTGCACTAATTTGCTCACAACTCCCTAACCACTTAACCAAATTGAGTGATTCCAAGCCCTAATAAAACTTAAGAGACATATCTGCAACTTGGTTTTGGCCGATTTCTCATTCACTACTCGAGTAATTCCCAGTTTTCCCGCAAACCGAGAGCAATTGCAAAGTCCAAAAATTTCAGAACTTCTGAACAGCATGCACTAAGTTCCTCATAACAAATGCTATACTTAATGGAATTGAGCAATTGATGACAGTTTTGGCAATCTACACGAAACTTCCTACAACTTCTCAGGCAAAACTTAAGTCCAATTCGGCCTCTAACTAATTTTAATCCACAGCTCAAGTTCCAACTTTCACAGTTTCAGCATTTCAGTGCAGCATGTACCAAAATCATCATAACTTTCTGTTGGATGAATGGAATCAAGTTATTATAGTTGGAAATGAAAGGTAACTCATTTATCTTCGTTTTTTTCTTCATCCAAACTAGCAGGAGATGCTCGGAACTTTCTCTAAAATACGAAACACAGCAGCTACAGTTTTCTGCTCGAAAATTCAGAACAATGCACAAACCCTAAACTGATTTTTTTCCCCAACCAAAACCCAAATCCCTACTTTCCTAAGCCCCCAAATGGATCATCAAGCTCATGGGGAGTCTTACCCACACTTACCTCAAACCCAAATGTTGGAACCCTAGGAATGGAGGAGTAGAGGGGAGCTTGGGGAGAGGAGGGAGGAGTTAGGGCTTGCAGCCATGGGGAGGAAGAGGAGGGAGGGAGGCGCCACCTTGGGGAGGAAGAGGAGCTGCAGGAGGGAGGGAGGGCGCAGCTGCCGTGGAGGAGGAGGGAGGGAGCTGGCCTCTTGCTTGCCTCCTGCTTGCTTTGGGTTAGAAGCAAAAAAAATGGGGGAGGAAATGAGGAATGGGGAAGTGGTTGGGGCTGAGGGAGTTCTTTATGTGCTGCTATATGGTGTTGTGTTGGCGCATTTGCTAAGTCCCAAAATTTCAGCGCAGGATTCAATCTTTGAGCCATATTTAAAATTTGTGTTTGCTTTTGGATTGGGCCCAAAACTCAACCATCTTGAAGAGGAAAGTTCCTAGTTTGTAACCAACTAACATACACATCCTAATTCATTATGGATCTCCTATTACGAGGCTCCAAGCTTTGATGGAAACCACATTTTTAGGGTGAAGTTTCTAGCTCAAAAACTTTGGTTAAGCTTGGATATTGCTAAGCGGCAGCTTAGGATATGCTCGGGAGTTATTAATCAATTTCAAATGTGGCTAAAGATTGGTTAGAGTTAATTTGCTAGCCGCATGAGTCGAACTCAATTGGGGCCTTGACAAATCCTCCCCATAAAAGAATCTCACCGAGATTGAAATGAGAGCATGGATGGATAGAGTCCATACGAACAACACAGCCACATACAATTGACACGGCTTTAATTGCGAAGAGATTGGATGGTAGCACTTACATGTTATGGAAGAATTCGGGATACTCGGTTTTCAAGCGGTCTTCCCGCTCCCATGTGGCTTCATCTTGATGTGATTGCTCCATCGAACTTTGTAGAATTTTAGAGTTTTACTGGGTCTTACGTTCACTTCATCCAAAACTCGAATAGGATACTCTTGGTAAGACAGATCCGTGAACTTGAGTTCATCCGCATCGAGTTGTTCAAAGGGAATACGGAGGCACTTCTTCAATTGTGATATATGGAAGACGTTGTGGACCATCGCTAGAGAGGGAGGAAGCTCCAATTGATATGCCACTTGACCACGTCTTGCAAGGATCCGAAAAGGTCCTATGTATCGAGGTGCCAACTTTCCCTTAACCCGGAAACGACGGGTGCCCCGAAGGGGAGATACCTTCAGATAGACATAATCACCAACATTGAAAGAGAGAGGTCTTCTACGACGATCAGCATAGCTCTTTTGTCGTGATTGTGCTACCCGCAGATTTTCTTGAATGGTCTTCACCTTCTCTTCTGCTTTTGTGACCAAATCGGGCCCAAAGAATGATCGTTCCCCACTTTCGGACCAGTTCAGGGGTGTCCGACAGCTACGACCATAGAGTGCTTCGAAAGGAGACATTTTGATCTTTGGTTTGGTAGTCTGTTGTTGTAAGCAAACTCGGCATATGGAAGACATTCATCCCATTTCTTTCCATAAGATAGAACACAAGCCCTCAACATATCCTCAAGGATCTGATTGACCCTCTCGGTTTGGCCGTCCGTTTGCGGATGATATCTGAGCTGTGAAGTAGTCTAGTGCCCAATGCCTCATGCAAACTTTTCCGAATCGAGAGACAAGCGAGAGCCTCGATCTGAAACTATCCTTTGGCACTCCATGAAGACATACAATTAGAGATATGTACAACTCCGCATACCTCATGGCTCGATAGGTGGTGCGAACAGCTAGGAAATGTGCGGACTTTGTCAACCGATCGACTATAACCCATATCGAGTCATGACCCGAAGAAGTCGTTGGCAGTCCGGTGATGAAATCCATGCCAATGTCTTCCCACTTCCAACTTGGAATGGGTAACGGCTGAAGAGTGCCAGCCGGCCTAAGGTGTTCGGCCTTCACCCTTTTGCAAACATCACATTCGGACACATAGCGAGCAATCTCACGCTTCATGCGAGTCCACCAAAACCGTTGCTTCAAGTCTTGATACATTTTATTCTTGCCGGGATGGATTGTGAGTAAGGAGTTGTGGGCTTCATCGAGAATCTTTCTTCTCAATTCTTGGTCCTTTGGGACGACTAGGCGCTCGCTAAACCATAAAGTTCCACGGTCATCAAGATGGAAACTAGTAGCTGGGTCGGCATTCAGGTTGCCGCAAATTCGGGCAACGCCCTTGTCCCTCTTTTGTACCTCTCTAATCTGATCCAGCAGCGTGGAATTCAACTCTAGATTAGCCAAGAAACCTTCTTCAACCATCTCTATGTTGAGCTTCGTAATTCGCATGCAGTGGCACTTGGGGTTGAAGAGTAAGACAATTGCATTGGGCCTTGCGACTCAATGCATCACCACCACATTGGCTTTTCGGGTGATAGTGCACTTCCAAATTGTAATCTTTGATTAGTTCAAGCCACCTTCTTTGCCTCATATTCAAATCTGCCTGAGTGAAGATGTACTTGAGACTCTTGTGATCGGTATAAATGTTGCACTTGTTCCCAAGAAGATAGTGGCGCCAAATTTTTAAAGCATGGACCATCGCAGCAAGCTCTAAATCATGAGTTGGGTAGTGCTCTTCATGGCGTTTCAATTGCCGAGATGCATAGGCGACAACCCGGCTTTCTTGCATAAGCACACAGCCAAGGCCGATACCTGATGCATCGCAATAGACATCGAATGTCTTGTGAATATCGGGTTGCGTGAGGACAGGAGCGGTGGTAAGGCGTTGTTTCAAGGTCTGAAATGCTTGCTCACAGCCACGACCATTTGAATTCAGCACCCTTCTTGATGAGCTTCGGTCATGGGTTTGGCAATCTTTGAGAAGTCTTGAATGAATCGGCGATAATAGCCTGCAAGCCCAAGAAAACTGCGGATCTCTGTTACAGTTTTGGGCTGCTCCCACTGGAGGACATCTTGCACTTTACTTGGGTCGACAGCAACACCTTGCTTGGAGAGGACATGTCCTAAGAATGATACCTCCTTCAGCCAAAACTCGCACTTACTGAATTTGGCATAAAGGCGATGTTCCCGAAGCCTCCCGAGAATGATGTGAAGATGCTTTGCATGCTCTTCTTCATTTTTTGAGTAGATGAGGATGTCGTCAATGAAGATGACCACGAAAGAGTCAAGTTCCTCCATGAAGATGGAATTCATAAGGTGCGTGAAGTATGCTTGGTGCATTCGTCAATCCGAGCGACATGACGGTATACTCATACAAGCCATAACGAGTGGAGAATCTTGTCTTGGGATATCTTATGCTCGAATCTTGATCTGATGATACCCGAGCCTCAAATCAATCTTGGAGAATACCCATGCACCAGCAAGTTGATCAAAGAGGATGTCTATCCGAGGAAGGGGGTACTTGTTCTTTATGGTGACTGCGTTCAAGGGACGATAATCAACACACAAACGAAGAGAACCGTCCTTCTTGGTCACGAAGAGAGCCGAGCAGCCCCAAGGTGAGGAGCTCGGGCGAATGAATCCCTTGTCCATCAGTTCCTTTAATTGCTTCTTCAATTCTGCCAACTCATTTGGCGGCATTCGATAGGGTTGCTTGAAGCTGGAGCGATCCGGTGAAGCTCAACTACGAACTCAATATCCCGATCGGGCGGCATCCCCGGCAATTCCTCTGGGAACACATCCGGGTATTCAGAAACCACGGGAATGGACTCTAACTCTGCAATTTCAGCACCATTCAAGGAGCAAAGAGTGGCCTTGCCATCATCGAGAAGTAGAGTTAACCGGCCGCCCTTCGGTTCCTTGAGCGAGATGGAGCGATGAGAACAATTTAGAATGGCCTTCTGCCTTGTTAGCCAATTCATGCCCAAGATAACATCCATCCCACGAAGATCGAGGAGCAGTAAGTTGACAAAGAATGGAATCCCTTGGATTAACATAGATGCTTCTCGAACTACTTGATTAGCGACAATTTTTGAACCCGGTGCTTCAATGAGGAAAGAGGTGTTGCTGCAACTCACTCTCATTTTATGATGCATAGCAAAATCATTGCGGATAAAAGAATGTGAAGCCCCTGAGTCAAATAAAACCCTAGCAGCATGCCCATCAATGCATAACATACCCGTCAACACCTGGTCACCCTCCGAAATCTCCTCGGCGTTGGTGTAGTTGACTCGACCATGCCGACACAGGCGCATTCCCGATGGGACGTGGAGGCGGTGCGGTAGCGCCTTGAGGCCTTGGAGCGTTAAAGTTGTTGCCCCATTTTGGAAAAGGGCAATCCCTGATGAAGTGTCCCGCGCGCCCACAATTGTAGCACGGGCCTGGACCGGAGTTCGCCTCTACTCTCACTCCCGGCGGTGGCTGTGGAGGCCGGGGAGCAACAGTAGGAGGCCGGGCCATCCCAGCCGGTAGGGGAGGTGCAGGAGCAGGTGCCCTATGTGGAGGAAGGAGGACAGCTCGAGCACGCTGTGAACTGCCACCTGCTGAAAACTGTGCACCCCGCTTCCGCTTCTTTTCTTCCTGGTGGTTCTTCATCTTGTGCTCCACTGTGATTGCCCGACTCACCAAGGTATTAAAATCAGGGAAGTCGCACACAGATAGCTTATCTTGCATCTTGGCTGTCAGCCCATTCATGAAGCGATCTTGCTTCTTCTGGTCAGTGTTTACCTCTTCCGGTGCATACTGAGCCAAGTAGTTGAACTCGCGAGAGTAGTCCATCACTGGCTTGTTCAACTGCTTAAGGGAAAGGAACTCCTGCCTCTTGATGTCCATGAGCCCCTTCGGGATATGATAGGCCCGAAAGGCCTCACGAAACTCTGCCCATGACACCTGGTGACCGGCAGGCTGCATGACTAGAAAGTTGGCCCACCAAGCACCAGCGGGACCCTGAAGTTGTTGAGCAGCGAAGAGTGCCTTCTCATGGTCTTCGCAGCGAATGAGAGCAAACTTCTGCTCAATAGTCCGCAACCAATCGTCGGCCTCTAGTGGCTCGCTGGCGCGAGAGAAGGTAGGTGGCTGTGTATGCAAGAAATCGAGATAACCGTTGGGTCGGTCTTGCCCTTCGCGCCACCTCGAGGAGCCTGATTCTGAACAAGCATCTCAAGGATCCGGTTGGTTGCCAACTGATTCTGCTCAGACCTCAGCAGCACATCCAAGAGGTTGGGTGGAGGAGGCGGGTCGCCATCGTGGGGTTGCGATCTCCCCACACCATCATCACCTCCCGCACCTCCACGGGTCCTCATCCTGTTGCCAACCAAGGTCAAACGACAAGAATTGGACTCCACAAAGAAGGGATAGGTTCTTAAACTTGGCAAAAAAAAAATCCAAACCAAAACATGATCTAGACAACAACACAAAACAAAGGAATTTCTACAAATCCTACATACATAAAAGCATAGATCATGATGCAATATGACATGGCAAGACATATGCGTGCATGGTATGACAGAGATCTTACATGCATGGCATGAAATGCACGATTCCAACGTGATCGTTTCTCCCACACTCACCATTCAGCCTACACAACCCAAACTATAGATATAGGGCGGGTAACATAGCACTAAATACTACTAGGAGGTTAAGTATACCACACCCAAACACCTAAGTGGTTGTCAAGTTTAGGGTTCGTCTTTATGCACCTTGCTCTGATACCAGCCTTGAGAGGAGCCGCCCAGACCGTCCTCGGCTATTTGAATGCTCTGTCATCCTCATTGGATTTGGAGGCTAGCAATGGATCGCCGATGGCTCTCGCAATGCTAGCACCCAAGCCCAAGTGAGACAACAGTGAGGCCACTCAAATAATCGACAACAATCCCGGTATTCCCCCAGTATGCGACCCGAAACTCGCCCAGGATCCCCGCATACTGGTTTCCAATGCCATATCAATTCAATTTGCACAAAGGGGGCAACGAACTCAAACCCCACATCCAGACACGCAAGCGGAAGCACAACAAAACAACTAAAAACCAAGGCACAAAGACAAAACCCGGCAAAACAAGAGATACTACCTAGACTCAGGAAATCTACACACAAAAAAATCGGCATGATGCCTCTAAAAGAGAGGACATCCACACAGCAGACAGGAGAAACAATTAACAATATAAGACAAAAAGCATGAACATATCATAACCATCATGACACAACCACAATATAACCAAAAGGAAGCAACATACTAAGCATGGGATGAGCACCATAATACAATAAGGTTCAACAATAGAAGTAGCCAAATTTTGAAGACTACACATAACATGGCTTAAGGATAACTATACAACAAAACGAATACACAACCACAAAATAAAACCAAAAGTATGCTATCTCCGGAAGTGTCCCTTTGAACACTTCCGGCGTTTGAATCGCTGAGCATAGCCTCTATTCGGGCCCCGCCCACCACCGAGAGGCAATAAGGACAGAACTCGCAACCCTGCATCGCCCTCACTGAAAACCACAAAGCGAAGCATGAGTCTGAAGGTACTGCAAGACTTACCCGTGGTCCATATATGACCGACTTGAAGACATATGCATTTGGATGTAGCAAGGAAAAAGCTTAAGGTAACAAGTGCCTAAAAGCTTAACTTTGATTCATATTCACATTCAACTACTCAACTTACAAATTTTATAGCAGTTATGAACAGCACCTACTACTAGATTGAATTTTGAAGTTTAAACACTTAAAGTAAAGCAAGTATACATATGAACCAAGCATAACCATCATTGTACCCACAAGTTCCAAGTTTAAGTTATTACTACGCTGAATGTGCGATGATACAAGCGTGCTCATATCCGAGAGCGCGGCAATTCGAATCGTTTACTCACCCTGCAGGTGATCATCAATCACACGACAGGAATCCCACAAAGGAACTCATGTCAACCCTCCTCCCATCCATACCTACTCGTCGAACCATCTTCATGCGGTCCGAGCACCTAGCAACCCTCGGCGGCTCAAGCCTCACTTGGCCCTCGAGGAGCCTAAGCCTCGCCCTCAACCACGTCCAACCGCATGAGGGCATGACCCATCGAGTAGTATGCCATGAAAGGGTGGCTTACCTTACCATGATCAGGCATGCGATCAACAAAATGTGCTCGATCAAAGGGCAAACAATGGATCGGTCCTCAACCGACACAAAGAGACTACACATTTGAGTCTCCACACCCAAATATTCCAACCTTCTCGCCGGTCTCATTTTCATATTTCATTTTCTAACCACAACCGTTATAGCCCAATAGTGAAGTAAACAACTCTCAAGCGATGGAACCATCCACCACTTGGCCCATACCCGACATCTAAGCAAGCTAAGCATGGACACAATATAATTACCCATAGACTAGCTCCAAAGGAGGTGTTCAACAAGTATCAATGAGTGTATGTGCAACAATTAGGTTCTAATACCAATCCATAATTCAACTCCTAATGCATAACTTAAATCATCCCATAAGTAATTTATTCTCAAAAATACAATTACATAAGGAGGAAATATGCTTAGGTGCTTGCCTTGTGCTTCTGCGGAGTTTCAACCACAAACTGCCCTCAACGCCTTCCCGACCACGGCCACGTCAACCGCCGGTTTCGTTCTCTACGTTTATAATGAATGCAAATGAGTGAGATGCATGCCATGCATATGGAATGAAAACGCATAAAATTAAAGATTCATCACAATTCCAAAATGCAAGCATTCTACAACAAAGCGGAAAGAAAAATGCTAACAATACGCATTAATAGCTAAACAATACTTTGATATGCTTTACACCATTCCAATCTAGCTCTAACTTTCACTAATACATTTTGGACAGATTTCAGCCCTTCCAACGAGACTTCACCATTTTAGGCACAACTTCCACATGGTTTCATGAAATTGAGTGATTCCAATTTATAAACGAACATAAGAACAAAACCTAAACATACATCTACCCCACTGATTTCCCAATTCATTAACTTGCCCAAAAACTCACAAAAACAACACTCTGAATATTTGCAACATTCCCGGACAGAGCTGCACTAATTTGCTCACAACTCCTAACCACTTAACCAAATTGAGTGATTCCAAGCCCTAATAAAACTTAAGAGACATATCTACAACTTGGTTTTGGCCGATTTCTCATTCACTACTCGAGAATTCCCAGTTTTCCCGCAAACCGAGAGCAATTGCAAAGTCCAAAATTTCAGAACTTCTGAACAGCATGCACTAAGTTCCTCATAACAAATGCTATACTTAATGGAATTGAGCAATTGATGACAGTTTTGGCAATCTACACGAAACTTCCTACAACTTCTCAGGCAAAACTTAAGTCCAATTCGGCCTCTAACTAATTTTAATCCACAGCTCAAGTTCCAACTTTCACAGTTTCAGCATTTCAGTGCAGCATGTACCAAAATCATCATAACTTTCTGTTGGATGAATGGAATCAAGTTATTATAGTTGGAAATGAAAGGTAACTCATTTATCTACGTTTTCTTCTTCATCCAAACTAGCAGGAGATGCTCGGAACTTTCTCTAAAATACGAAACACAGCAGCTACAGTTTTCTGCTCGAAAATTCAGAACAATGCACAAACCCTAAACTGATTTTTTTCCCCAACCAAAACCCAAATCCCTACTTTCCTAAGCCCCAAATGGATCATCAAGCTCATGGGAGTCTTACCCACACTTACCTCAAACCCAAATGTTGGAACCCTAGGAATGGAGGAGTAGAGGGGAGCTTGGGGAGAGGAGGGAGGAGTTAGGGCTTGCAGCCATGGGGAGGAAGAGGAGGGAGGGAGGCGCCACCTTGGGGAGGAAGAGGAGCTGCAGGAGGGAGGGAGGGCGCAGCTGCCGTGGAGGAGGAGGAGGAGCTGGCCTCTTGCTTGCCTCCTGCTTGCTTTGGGTTAGAAGCAAAAAAAAATGGGGGAGGAAATGAGGAATGGGGAAGTGGTTGGGGCTGAGGGAGTTCTTTATGTGCTGCTATATGGTGTTGTGTTGGCGCATTTGCTAAGTCCCAAAATTTCAGCGCAGGATTCAATCTTTGAGCCATATTTAAAATTTGTGTTTGCTTTTGGATTGGGCCCAAAACTCAACCATACTGAAGAGGAAAGTTCCTAGTTTGTAACCAACTAACATACACATCCTAATTCATTATGGATCTCCTATTACGAGGCTCCAAACTTTGATGGAAACCACATTTTTCAGGGTGAAGTTTCTAGCTCAAAAAACTTTGGTTAAGCTTGGATATTGCTAAGCGGCAGCTTAGGATATGCTCGGGAGTTATTAATCGATTTCAAATGTGGCTAAAGATTGGTTAGAGTTAATTTGCTAGCCGCATGAGTCGAACTCGAATTCGGGGCCTTGACACAACGGCTCTCCTTGATCCGAGCAACTTCAAGTTAGCATCTCAGCCGTTCATTTGTCTTCTAGGTTCCCAGCGACTCCGTCTCCGGTCATCTTTCGGCGATCCCCGGCCGTTTGGACCTCCAACGCACCTCACCTAGTCCCGATCATCCTTCGCCTCACCATGACCTAGCACTGTCGTCCTGCAACCATCAAAAACAAGAAAACCCATCACATAGTAATGTCCAAAATGATATACAATAATTATCCAATTGCTAAAAATAAATCAGATTCCTAACTCAAATACAGTCAAATACTCATCACCAACATGGGTAGACCTCCATATGGACTTTCAATCTCCCCCTTAATGCGTATATTTACAAATCATCCAAAAAGGCATAAATTTGAGTTAGAAAAAGATGGAAGAAAGCAATTTGATTGCAAAATCAAACTTGATCCAAGAAATAGAGAATGAGATCATGACCAAGTTCGTAAGGATTTTAGAGCAAAACCAAAGAAAGAGCAAGTTTTCCACAAACACTCTAAAACTCCAATAAAAACTCATAAAAGCTCAAACATGCTTATGATTCTTAAGGGTTATCACGATTTCACAAAGATCATAAGAACTAAGATGCATTCACATTTTACCTATTGGTGATGCCTTTTCTACGTTTTCTCCCCCTTTTGGCAATATAGGCATCAAGAAAGCATTTTCTTCTCCTTTACATATGTATGCATTAAAACGCAACCTAAAAGAGCTTTGAAGATTATCCAAGTGACCATAGAGATAAAGTATGATACCAAGCTACTCAAGTTTAGATTATGCTAAACTAAGACATGTCCAGTGCAAATGTCAATTTTGCTAGCAAGCACAAATAAGACTGTCATTTTTTTTGCGTGATTTAACAAGTGCAACACTTTGCATAGTTTCCAAACTAGAAGCAAAGCCATTCAATGGATCAAATGGAAAACCTAGAGTTCAATCTACTCAACACTTTGGGAAAGCTAGATATGCATAAAAGGTCCTTCATGCTCAATCATCTTTAATGCAAATTTTTGTTTTTTTTAAGCTTTAAAGCATATAGTGGGGTGCAAATGTTTGACATTATTTGCATTCTTTACCCACTTAATGCTTATTTGCATTTTTTTTAATTTATTGACTCAAGCCATTATCAACCATCTCAAGAGAAACTCTTAAAAGAATAGTCTTGGTCATACACGATACATTCCATGTTCATCCCAAGTGCAATGGGAAGCAGTCTCGTGAATGTAAAGTGTTGAGTTCAATTTGCATAAAAAGAGTCAATTTTTTTTTATTTAGCCATTTAGATTTATGAGCATTTGAAGGACTCTAGTATGGATCAACCAAGCTTCACTCAAGTTGCTATAGAGACTCGTAGAAATCCATGATTTCACAAAACATGGCATATTCACCTAGTGAGGAAACATAGCAAGTAAAAGCTACAAGTTTCATCAAGTTTTCATTAAAGCTCAATTTTCATCATTTTTTTAGCAATCTTAGCATGATGAAGCAAAATGAACTTGGACATATCTAAGCTAGCAATGATCTTTAGAAACGTAGCAAGGTGTATAGCATGGAAGATAGCTCATTCAAAATCTCGTGCTAAAGAGCGTGGAGGTTCGAGTCCTCTTCAAGGCATAATATGGAGAATGCTCGAGCAACCTCTTTTGGATTCTTAAGACCACCCGTATCTACCCCTATAGAATGTGCTTTATTTCAAAAAAGTATTGGGGATTTGGTTTGGATGGGGTCTCGCTTGGACGCTGGGGAGATCCATAGATCTGGATAGAGTCTTTCTCGCTCAGTAAAGAAGAGTACGCTTCTACGGCTTCTGTGATGGATCTTGAACAACCAACCCGGCACATCCAATTTGCATAGTAGATAAAGCTCATTCAAACTGAAAATAAATTTTATATGCAATGCATGAAACAGCTCTTCAAACTCCCCCTCAACAAGTGAATCAATTTTAAGCATAAATCTGGTTCAAGTTGAGTTATTAGCAAAATTAAGCTTAAGGAAAGTCCAAAAGAACTCAACAGAAACCAGAAACACATAATGAGAAGTTGTTGAGAAACTGCAAACTAGGTAGCTATGGAGCATAGAAAAGATAGAGAACACTATGGCTCAGATTCGCTCTCATCTTGCCCATATGACTGACATAGGAAAGCTAACTCTAGAACCCAAGCTAGAGAGTGCACACAGATCCTATCTACCCAGGGGGCTCAACAGCTACTAGACCTACAAGACTGTGAGGGTAGACCTCCTCATGATCTTTCACTAACCCTTGACTAAATTTTTTTAGCATTGTCCATAACCGGGGACACGGCTATCCGAATAGATTTACACTCTGCAGAGGTTATACACTTTACACATAAGACATGACCATCTCTTGATTCCAAGCTATTAACACACTTCTTTTGGTGTGCGGTAGAGAGATCACAACAAAACCTTTTAGAAACTCCATCTTAACACTGGCCCTCTCGATAAGTCTGAACTCGCTATCCTTCCCTCACATAGATCAGAAGAATAGGAGGGATTTACCGTTGGACAGATGTGAGGCCACTACACACACGCTTCCCCTAAACCGCACACCCAGTTTGGTTATCCACCTAGACATCAAACGTCAAGACTCGGTAACTTACGTAGTTAGGTCTATCCCATTCTAGACATGTGGTTGCATGATTAGCCTAGTTCAATAGCTTACAAGGTTAAGTCGTTAATTGACCAAGGCAAGACTTTCAACAATTCACTCATAGAAACCACCTCACATAAACTCATATATAATCATATCAACCCAATGCCAGACAAGCCCACCATGGCTCACAGCCCCTTGCCACTTGCTTCAGTTTATATCATTTACCAGCCCAGTTGATTATCGTGCAACACATCCCATCAACAACTCCACATCATTGTGTGACAACACATGACACACCCTTTCATAAACATGTTCCATATTCCATTAGTTATGATTGAATTTGATATTTCCAAATGATATCATTAACCCGTTGTATAACTAAGCATACTATTCATGATCTAACCAACCCACATTGATATCGATTAGCAACCAACTAATAATAATTCATCCTAGGGTGACAAATAATCATAGCATACAAATGACAAGGTAGGCATAATCCAATTGGGTAGAATAACTAGAACCCAAACTAATTGAAAACAGTTCTACGCATAAAATAACATGCAGTAATTTAAAATAATATAGCATTTGTAAAACTGGGTTCAATATGATCAAAGCACAACTTACCTTGGAAAAGCTCCTATTCTTGCTCTCGACCTTGATCTTGAGTCAACGCTTCACCCTCAAACGATCCAGGCACTTTGGCATCTACGCGAATAGAGATAGTACCAAATAAATAAGAAACTAGAGAGAAAAAACTCCAAAAATCAAATAAATTTTACTAGTAAATAGATCTCGATTTTACAAATTTTTGAAAACTTGAATTGCCTCAATCGGAGCTCGTATGAAGAAGAACTAGCTCTCAAAATTTTTAAATAATTTTTTTCCAGAAAATAGAAAATCTGAATCTTCCCAATTTACTTTTCTACTAAAAAATTGATTAATGATGTCATGCTAACGTCAGCAATCAATTTCCTGAATAAAATAAAATTGAAAAATCCCATAGCGGTTGACACGTGGGCCGGGTCCATGGACCACATCCACGGCTGACTTAAGTCTACGGTGGACCGAGTTCACCCGATTTTGCCACTGACATGCGGGCCCCACTACTGATGACTAGGCAACACACATAGGCACGGACCGAGCCACCACATTAGCTAGGAAGGGGACGAGGCGCTGACATGGCAGAAGACGTGCCATCCATGTGTCGATAACTAGGTCGTGCCACCTCAGTTGTGGCGTGTGGAACCCTACGGTCGTCGTCGGCTACCGACGATGGTGGCGCTAGAATCTACTCATCATCACAAACCTACAGATGAGCTCACCTCCCCTCCAACGACCTAGAACGGCGGCGGTGTCCTTTGCAACTCCAGCTGGTTAGATCTTCCACGGACTACGAACTCTGCCGACGCTCTAGCTACCCTAGCAAGCGCATCAGATGCTCCTTGCGATGGCAAACCCGATGAGGTGCTTGAAGCTCAGAAGAACCCTCACCGGTGATGAATCAACGAGATCTTCTCGACGGCGCATGACCTAATCTCTAAAATACGGAAAAACCGCGGCACAAACTATATATCAAATTGACCTAGGATTTTGGGTGCTCAGGTTCTAGTAGTCACAATGCACGCGAACATATACCCTAGGAGTCTGTGCTTTGCCTGGCAAGCATTCGAGTCCATGGCGGCGACGGAGTCCTACGCAGAGGAACTCGGCTTGGAGACGATAACGCGGAGCCATACACATGGCGTTCATCCAATGGCTGACGTCGTGGGTGAGACGGGCTGCACCAAATGGAACAAGGCTGGGACAATGCGAGAAAAAATGGGCTAGGCTGTAGTGTTTCACCCAACAACAAAATACAAATTTTGAAGCTTTTCCAATAAAACAATTCCAGTAATTCATTTAATTCAAAATAAATAGCAAAAAAATAAAAACTCTAGAAAAATTCTAGAAAGTATTTTGACACATTTATAACTCAAATAAAATATTTTTGACAAAATTTCATGATTGACGAGAGACCACTGTTGCATTATGATTGACGAGAGAGAGGATGCACTGAGGACATCTACAATGGTCGCATCGATGGCTGCAAGCCCATAGATGGCGGTGTCCATGGCAGGGCTGAATCGCAGAATTGGCACTAATGGAATGGAGTTGATGACGACATGGTGTTTTAGCCGTGGGGTTCACTATAAATCCGGAGAAATTTTACGGTGCATTGTACTGGTAGTATACAGTGAGTAGTAAAATTAGATCCAGTCGTTGATTTGTTAAGAGTAATTCTACTACTCTACTACAAGAGGAAGTATAAATAAATTCTAGCTAATCTAATCCATTGAATCGATTGAATCGAAAAAAATAAACGGTTCATATTGAATCTATTGTACTATAAAAGAGCTCTAAATCGAGGGTCTGGTTCCGAGTCAGAGTAGGAAACGGCCAGTCAGGGGATGTGTGTGTATTATGGTAAGGTATTACACCGATTTGATATTCTTTGACAGTGTTTTCTTATTGTAGTCTTATATAGATCAAAATATATCTTTACATATGATATACTGTACATTATATATGTTAAATTAATGGAATGCCGTGTGGCTCATTCCCCAAACTTAGAGAGAGAGAGATGAGAATGCTCTCAGCAGCTAGCATACATCACTGAACACCACTCTTGCTGAACACCAATCTTGCAATTACGCATCCTCGACACACGCTATGAAACCCATTCTCGTAAAATGCGTACACATGCGTGTTCAACTAGAGACGAACGCGGGTTGGCCGAGCGCTCCACAGCAAATAGAGCCAAGCAAGCTACGGCTGGTTCTCTCCGTAGCTTCGTCTTAGCTCTATACAAATCTCATGATACAACTCCATGCACGTATCCCCACATCTAATATTTAGAACCTATGAAATCACTATTTCCTAAAAATGATATATTCCTGACAAATGAGGTCCACACATTTGATACAATGAAGATGACATCTAAGAAAAATTGTTTAATACCACAGATATACATGAATAATTTTGGACAGTTTTAGGCTATTTTGGGCTGTCATTGGACCAAGTGGGGAGGGGCTAAGCCTCCAAAAACCCTAGCCTACCCCTCTTCTCCCCACCTGGCCACACCCCCCTTTTCCCCACACCCAGCCACCCCTGCCCTCTCCTCTTCCCTGTAGACAGTAGTTGCACCCTCCTCTGCCTCCTTTTCCCTAGCCGCCCTTCTTCCTCCTCATTAGCTGCATCCCTCCCTCTCTTCCTCCTGTGCCAAGGCCGGCCACCCCCCCTTGCCGAGCTACTGTCGCTGCTGCCCTAGGTGGTGGCAAGGACCTTGCAGGATCCCTAGAGTAGGAGGTTGAGATAGGTGGGGGAGAGAGGAATGAACGATCCGAGGAAGATCGTCGTCGTCACCGTTCCATCGAAACGTCAGGCAAAGGAATAATCCGTTCGTTGTTCTTGGTGGTGTCAGCACTGCATTAGGGTGCTGCCTTGGTGATCTCCTTACTAGTTGTGTTGATTGTGATGACTGGGTTGTGTTCTTGGGGGTGAATTCGAAATTCGGGCAGTTTTGGATCCAAACTTCGTGTCAGTTTTTGGGTCACTTATGGGCAGTTTTAGAGGGTTTGGTATTTGTGAAAAAAAGTATATCGTTGTCTAAAGTTTCATTGGATTATAATAACGTAAAATTTAGTTTAGCATTTTAAAAGTTATGACCTGTTGAAGCTCGCAGTATAGAAGTTTGTCGCTGCTGGAAGCAGTCGTGGCAATCTACAGATTAAGGCTATTTAGTGACCGAATTTTGGACAACTTGAGAAAAAATGGGCTAGGCCGTAGGGTTTGGACCCAACAACAAAATCCAAATTTTAAAGCTTTTCCGATAAAACAATTCCTGTAATTCATTTAATTCAAAATAAATAGCAAAAAAATATAAACTCTAGAAAAATTCCGAAAAGTATTTTGACACATTTATAACTCAAATAAAATATTTTTGACAAAATTTTATATAAACTTGCACATATTTAAATATTATTTACAAAAGGCCTAATTCAAAAATATTGTTTAAAATCCAAATAAACTCCAGAAAATTATAAAATTCATCAAACCCACAAATAAAAATGTTAAATCAATATTAGCTAAAAATTGGGTTGTTAAAATATTCAAATTGCTAATTTTCCTTAATTTTGAATTCTATTTAGCTAATTTAGATTGAACTTGACATGGACTCTTCCTTTTAAATTAATCCGTTATAACTTGATTATTTTTTATTCTAAATTTTAGTTAATTTAGCTTGTACTTGACATAGACTCTTTGTGTTTACCTAGCTAAATTTTTCATTATTATTCTAAATTTATTTATTTATGGATTTACTTTGAAAATTGTAAGGAAGTTAATTTGCGAATTTTCCTGAATTTTTTATTCTAAATTTTAGTTAATTTAAATTATTCTTGACACCTACTCTTTTCTTTTAACCTATGCCATTATAACTCGGGTATTTTTATTCTGAATTTTAGTTAATCTACCTTATAATTGACATGAGGTCTTTATTTTAATTTGCTAATTTTTATTTAATTACTATTTTAAATTTTAGTTATTTATGGATTTACTTTGAAAATTGTGTGGAAGTCAAGTAGCTAATCTTTCTTATTTTTTATTTTGAATATTAGTTAATTTGGCTTGTACTTGACATGGACTCTTTGTTTTAATGAGCTAAATTTTATTTAATTATTATTCTAAATTTTAGTTATTTATGGATTTACTTTGAAAATCATATGGAAATTCAAATTACTATCTTTTTATTTTTATACTGAATTTTAGTTATTTAGATTGTACTTGATATGGACTCTTTCTTTTAATCTAAGTCGTTATAACTCGGGCCCAGCAAATAGATAGCCAGATCTTTCTGATTAACTTAGGAGCTCAAATTGTAACACCCCGGCACCTGTGTGCCCCAGATGTCACACCCACTAGCACCAACATTCAAAACAACTGAAATACTAAAAATTTTAGCATGACCTCTACGCACTTAGAGTAACTTTCAACCACATAGTATCATAAGCATTAAGATATAATCACTACACAACCATAAGAGCATATTTCGCAAGGTAGAGTAAACGAAACAAATCCAACATAGCATAACTACAACATACCCATAAACAACAACATAACCTAACTATGAACATAAACCATGATCACATAACAAATTACGCGATAAAACTCAACCAACATACAACCATGCAACCATAACTCCTCACATAAGTAAGTTAGAACCCAAATAGGGACTTAATCCACAACTACAACCACTAGAGAAATATTGTACAGCAACTAGGAATACAAGGTTGACTACGGTGAATGATATCTAATGGAAGAAGTGGTGCTAAACCCCTTTCCCATATGCCAATCTTGAGGTACCTAAAAAATATTATAAAATAAGCGTGAGTTCAAACTCAGCAAAGTGCATCATATCAATTCGTGTATCACATAATAATAAATCATAGTAAGTTGTAACATTGAATGATTACCGCACAAGAGTATAAACACATTGACAATCGTATAACAGTATAAACACCTTAGTAAACACTTAAGAGTATAAACATCTTGATAATCACATAAGAGTATAAACATATTCACTTAACTTTAATTTCTATTTACTTATGCAATGCAACATGCATGCTCATAGTGCCCATCTCATAGCTCATACCGGTATAGCTGGGTACACACCCGTCGGTGTGCACCCTCTCATTCCCTTCCAGCCCGTGAAGGGGCCTACCGAAGTAGGTCTTTCATGTCTCACTACGTGTGACACATAGAGACCCACTTGGATCACCGCTTCCATTATGAATGCACAAATGCAAGTGATATGAATAAATTACTAATTGCATTCTATTTCAACACTCACATTGCCATAGACATGTTTATAAACATAAACATGAATATAAATATAAACATGCACATTGTCATATACTTGTATCCATCACCTTATCATTTGCATCATCATAAACATAATCATCATCCTAGACATACTCATAAATATAACCATAATCGTTAGCATAATCATATTCATAGTCACAAGCAAGCAACCAACATCCTAACATCATTCTAGTTGATACACTTGCCTTTAACTGCGAAGAACGGGGTGGTGTGGGGTTGAGGCCACCCCCGAAGTCACACTTCCTAAAATAACAATTACATACATCTCAAAACAATGCAATCATAACATTCAGCCTCAACAATTTAAACACAACAAAGTGACCTCACAATTACGCGCCCCTTACTGTCCCGCTGGACAAAACACCAAAATTTCAACCTCTAGTGCCCAAACTTATGAGACCAAAAGATTTAAGCAATCGATCGGTAATAACCCACAATTTTCTAGTTTTCTACTTTTCTTTATTAGGTCATCATTCTTCTCTAATACAACTCCGAAGATAGCTCTGTCCACTCACAGGACAGCAGATTTCGAAAACTCATAACAATTTCTATACAACTCCAAATTAAGCAAACAATGACATTTTTAGAATCTAAAGGAAATTTCCTAACTTTCTCTAGTTATTGAAATAGTCCAATTCGGTCTCTAACTAGGCATACACAGCACAAAATGAAGCTAGTACCAGCAGCAATGCCAAACAGGACAACATGCATTCAAACTAGCATAACTTCTAAACGGCTAAACCAAAATTCATGTTCTTGGACTCTAATTAAATATAAGGCCATGTTCTACAATTGTTTCTACAACCAACCCCTCAGAAAATGGCTCTAGATTGCCCAAAACAATACAAAACCGAGACTACTAACAACAGCAGCAAGTTCTAAACAGCAGTCACAAAAGTAACCATATCTCCTAAACAGCTGAACCAAAAATCACGGTCTGCATAGCTCGAAATTTCAGAACTAACCCCTAACTCTGGATCCACCAATTTCCCTCCAAAATCCATATTTTCCAAAACCCTAGAACAACCAAACTAGTAGAGCTCCTCCATGAAAAGCAAGCAAACCACCCAATCCAAACCCTAGGAAGCCTTACCTTCACTTACCCACAAGGGGGAACAAGGGGGAGGAGGGAGAGCTTGGCTGCTTGGGGGAGAAGGGCTGCTACAAGGAGCTTGATTTGGAGGAGCAGCTCGGTTTTGGGGTAGGAAGAAGAAGCCCCAAGGCTTGCTGCGACCAGAGAAGAACCCAATGAAGAAGAATAAAAAGCTTTGGGGAGGGAGAAGAGCCCAAAGGCTAGTGGGAGAAGGAAGCAATAAAAGGGAGGGGGAGGTTGTCGGCTGGGAGCAGCCAAGCTGCCCAAAATAAAATAAAATAGAGGAATTTAGGTGGGGGATTAGGTGAGGGGGAAGGGTTAGGATTAGTGGAACCCTTCCCACAAGGGCCAAAATCCAAATCCGAGAGCTCAAAGATAGGCCCACACCTCCAATAGGATTTTCCTTAACTTGTAAATAATCTACGATATTACACAAATTTTAGTTAATTTGGCTTATAGTTGACTTTATGGATTTACTTTGAAAATCATATGGAAATTAAATTGCTAATTTTCTTTATTTTTATTTCGAATATTAGTTAATTTGTCTCGTACTTAACATAGGCTCTTCATAATTCGGCTTGTACTTGGCTTAGGATCTTTATTTTAATTTGCTATTTTTATTTAGTTATTATTCAAAATTTTAGTCATTTATGGATTTACTTGTGAAATCGTATACTTCAAATTTTAGTTAATTTAGATTGCACTTGATATGCAATTTTCGAATACAGATTCTGTAGGCTCGGATATTTATTGGATAGTATCGGATTGGAAATAAATACAATTTTTTTTTATCGAATACGAATACGGATTAGTAACTCACTATCAGTCGAATATGAATTCAGACCCGAACTATCTGGATATTCAGGGGCAAGATTATCCGTATAGGCTAGGCTAAGGCTACTGTTTTAGCCCAAAAAAGTTTCAGAATTTCAAAATAGTTTTCTAATTTAATTAATCTAGAAATTAAGTTTCAATTTTCAAAACCGGCAAATCTGCTCTAAAAATTATGAAAATTTGTAGGAATGTTCCAGACATAGTATATGATTGAACAAAACTATTTTCATAATTTTTTTAGCTTTTAAATTTTCTCTAAAATTCAAATGTTGCTGCCATTAATAGGAAAATATTTTAAATAAGTAGCTAAAATGTAGAAAATATTATAAATGCATAATTTATTATTTTAAACTTAATTAAATGGAGAATGCAAAGCTTGGGCCATTGCATGTTCTTTATGAATGTTTCGATTGAGAGTAGTGCTTCAATGCTTTTCTTCCTAATACAATTTGCACAAATCTTGAAGCAAGTGAAGGGGTAAGTAATCATCATCTACTCTTCATTCATGCTTTAATAAATTGGTTATGCTTTTTTGTTTATCTTGTGTGTACAATTTAAAGGGTTTTCATATTTCGATAAATATTTTTGGCCGTATTCGTTTGGATTCATATTCGCTCCGTATCTGTATTCAACATTATTCATATTAGTATCTGGGTATTCATATCCGTATCCGTATCTGGAGAAAAAATATGAAAACAAATATAGCAGCAGAGCTATTATCCATTTGTATTCAATCCGTTTTCACCCCTAGCTATATATATGCAAAATTGCAAGGAATGCCTCCACGCATTTCCTAATTACGCAGCCTAAAACACGAGGACCATCGATCGTGCAACTGAATGCCATCGAAGTACAACACCAACAGAAAGAAAAAGTCCATCTCATCCTTCTCGTCTTCGGCTTCCTCGCACGCACCAGCCCGAGACGCCTCCTCTGCCTCGCCGTCGAGCGACAAATAGGAGGATCCCTTGGGGCCTCGTCGACGCCGCCGGGCTCCATGACTGGGCGGCGGGACCGTGGACGACCAGCCGGAGGAGCTCACAATTTTTGTGGATAACAATAACGTTGGACAAACTAAGCAGTTTGTCGCCTCAAGGGTCTCTTAGCAAATACCATTTCTTTTCATCGCAACAGGCATTCTTTGTTAGGTCGAGGGTCTCAGCGATACCATGAAACATGTTATCTTCTAAGGTATTTTTTCTTCTTCTTCTTAGAATTTCTGTTGTTGTTTCTTTCACCTTAAAATAGTATCAGATCTTAAATTCCTTCGAAATAGCACCTAATGTTATCCACAACCACTGCACATATTTGAAGCTCGAAGCTAGCGCTGTACTGTACATATTTACATTCCCTATAAATGTTGAAAATCCTGTTTATTTAGTACATCTATGCATCAATCAGACTACTTTAAATAAAGAATAATGAATACAATATCCAATTAAAGCTTTTAGTCTCACCAACTCGCAGGGATGAATTATCTAGATATTACCCGTGAGTGGGAAATACGAGATTTCAAGAATGAGCTCAGCTGGCTCCAGAAGGAAATTTTGGAACCAAAGAGCCGCACACGAACTGATTTCCTGGATCCTTCTCTGATAAATTCCAGCTCCCTTGAAACACCTTGTTCATCATAGCTGGGATCTTCAAGAAATGGGATGTCAATTGAACCCTCAGACTCTACATTCTTAAGCCACCCTCGGAGTAAGTAATTTATAACCTGATCAAAGACCAAAAATGAGAGGTCTAGTAGATACCAATTACCTTCATCACAAAAACAAAATCTCACTAGCCACTAAGATAATATTGTTCATACACGCATAGTCATTGACTCAACAGTCTGAAAAGTCCCTGAGCCACACACTAATATCTCAGCATACTTGTACATTTCTCAAATAAAAATTATATAAATACATGTTTTATGAATTATGAGGTTGATCAAGAATTATAGGATAACGACATATCAGTTTAGTTACTTCAGTGATATGTGCATAGGTAGAACAGTGGATAGAAGATTAAGGAAAGTACGTTCCACTCTGGAGTTAATAAATATAAGCAAAAGCATCAGGCAGCTTTTTCAAGGAAAGCTTTGTCACATTAAGGTGTTGCTATGCCGATTGAACGCAACAGATTAAATGAGGACTGCATAAATAATGTTGAGCGCACAAATGCCACAATCCATAATTCATATATCCATCAGAAAATCTAGTCATGGGGAATACTACAAACCGATTGATATTTTACTCCTTTCTACATTTTCCCCTTTTGCGCTGCAAGGGTACTAGACTGAGTAGCGCAAAAACCAAGCCTTTTGCCAGACTCTCTCAAGATAACATCTATTAATTATTGATCCAGATCTAATCCCAGACACTTATTTGAGATTTAAAACTGACACATTGGTTATTAATATTTTAATAGCATTAGCTCCAAATAATGGCTGCCCATCTCTGTAGAGACCAAGGAGCAGTCACGTAACATGTTAGTCATAAGTTTTTGTACCAAATTTCCTAGATTCAAATATAAATTCATTCGATTCTAATAAAAATCTCTCCTAGTTTTTTCGTGGAAATAGCATTTATTGTACATCATCAGGGAGGATAGTTTTTCTCAAATAACTTAACCTTTCTTTCCACTTTCTGAAAGACTTTTGAAATTTCTCCCTTTCTCTTCAAACACGTTACGATCTTCCATGCCTCTTTTCTTATTATAGCTATCTCAATTCTGGGTACATACGTGGTGCAAATCCCCTACTTGTTGAGGTGATGTCCTAATCAGTAGGATTAGCATGATCGCATAGTAGGACATTGTACTAGATATATCATATACCCCTACTATGTTGGGGACATATCTAGTGCAAACTATCGGTTAGGTGCAAACATGCAAACAACTTTGTTTTGGTCACACAGTCAATGTAAAAAAATTCCAAACAATTTATGAAGATAATTCCTAGTTTAGAAAACCTCCAATTAAAATTTGAAGTCCAAATTCAATTTTTGTTGGGAGAAATAAAAAATAGAATTCCTTCACAACTTAAGTTAAAAGGAAAAGGAAAAAGTTACATATCAATTTCTCTTTTTTGTTTCTCCTAATTCATTTTGATTTTAACAGGCAATGCAGTGCTTCACAAGCTATTTTTTTTCAAATTTTGGGAAAAAATTTCTTGTTGATTAAGGGCTCAAACCAAAAAAGTTTACATGTTGGCGCCTACATGATAGTTTGCTCTAGATATGTCCCCATAATAGAAAGTTCATAATTCATTATGAACCATCAATGGGAATATGGTATATTGAATGCCAAAGGGGAGCTATAATTTGTAAACACATTGCAATGTTTTACCTCAGGAACCTCGTCATGAGGACAGTGACCAGCAGGGCTAATTTCATAATAGGGTGCTTCTGGCACCTGCTGTTTGACTTTAATACCCCAAACAGGTCTAACCCAAGGATCTTCTTTCCCATACATAAGAGAGATGGGAATAGCTTGCCTTTGGCACCTGCAGATGATCAGTGTTAAAATGGGAAAACGATATTTTATAGCAATGGAGCAATTCATCAGTTGGGCTTTGCACTTCACCTAGAAAGTGCCTCTTGGAAGGATATCTGACCCATTGGAGCAAACATAATGGAGGCAAATGATGCAGCAGCTGCTGGGTGTTGTGTTGTCTCTATAATACGAGAGAACACATTGTCCACATTTGTTGAGTGGTCAACATATACTTGCTTGAGTATGTCCTGTATACTTCTCGGGTCACTTATCTTCTGCCACCTGTATCACAAAGGGAATTAATTGAACTCCATCCCATTTATAGGATCCAATGCATGGCTAACTGGCATAGTTTTAAGGATGCAATAATCACATAAAGTTGGCATGGCTTGGGATACCACTGCAAATAATTTTTGATTCACATAATGCCAGTACCTCTTATTTCCTCTCTTCTTAACTCATTTGGCAGCTTTAGACCCGTGAGAAATGAGACTTTTGCCCCCTGTCAGATTCATTTTTTTTTTCCTAACAACTGATTTCTAGCTGCACGCCAACTTCATACAGTTTCTGTAATTTGAATAGCATATGCATTTTCTTTGTTTTTTTCTTTTTACCAATAACAAGTCAAATAAGAAATCTCGAAATAGATTAAAAAAACATTCTTTCTGTTAAGGAAGGAACATGCAGAATTTATGTGAAAAATTTCTTTAGAAGTAGAGGGGTTTTTGGACAGTCCAATCGACTGCGAAGTCCACGAGTGATGTGGATTCATTCATCATGTGGTGAGTAGCAACGGAAGATCTACGTGACAAAGTGAATCTCCTACGGACAACAATTTCTTATTCACAAAATTTTGGGTATGGTTGGGTTGCACTTGGGTCCGCCATGCCCATGTGCAGTTCGGTCCCGACTGGGGGCAAAAGCATCATTTCCCATAGGCCTAAAGCTGCAAAATGAGTTAAAAGGGAGGAAACGAGAGGTAATGGCATCATGTGAATCACAAACTATTTGTAGTGCTACAGTTTGAAGACTTTCTTTGGAGTGGTATCCCAAGCAATACTTACTTTTGAAGTAACATAGTATGAATTACCAAAAAAATCAATATTAGGCACAATCTACCGGTGTTCTAAATAACAGGTGTTAAGGCCTTGTAAACAACTTTAAAATGGTAAAGGTTCCCTACCCGTTACATTTATGGGCATTTCAAGGTTTGTCCATTTTATTGGACTGTTTATTCGGTTTAATGGACATTCAAGTTTAACAAGCCTGTTTTATCGAACAGTTTATTTGGTAAAGTTGCAAGATTGCCATATGACATGTAATATTATAACATACATGAGATAAGTGCTAGCTTTTGCTTTTCATTGCTACTTGAGTTGTTCATTCATTCAATTATGATTATTTAATTACACTCATATCATGTCATTTTTTTCTTTATTTTAATGCTATGGATAATTGTTGATAGCGTGGTAGTTCCATTTTGTATGCATAAAAGAAGATGAATTGGATGCTTACTTTGTTACCACAATCACATATATATTATTTCTCTGAGTTTTAAATAGTAAAACTGTTTACAAGGCCACTTATCATATAAACACTAAAAGGCGGGTTGACCATTCGTTAACCGTTTACCATTACTTAGAACACTGCAATCTACCATCCTGTATTCTTGAAAAAAAAACAATCTACCATCCTATTATAGTTAAAGAAAGGATAATGCAAATGGAGAAAAATTACAGTAAATGATATGCAGCAGTACATATTTTTGCTTGTAGATCTCAGTTTATGTATAAAATTTCCATGTAAAAGGTTCAAGAAAAAAATTAACTAGACTGCTAGCGTAATAATGCCATGCACAAATGAAACAGAACATTAAGTCCACATCTTTTCACAGGTAAAGTCTGCCATACGATGCCTTGCAAAATACATGCATGACACATCACATAAAAACATTACATTCCATGGATTCAATTTAGTGAAACAAAACAAAATCAAGGGATCATTAATTAACAGCAGGGAGAAATTTAAGAATATGCAATATGCAAGCATGTTTGCCAAAAGCTACAAACTAGCACTTACACTATTTCAGTAAGTTTCCTCACAAATGATGGAAGAGGAAATGTCCCAGCCCATGGGAAAAACTTTGACAGCCGAGGAGATCTAGCAGGGTTAGGAAGGAATCCCCAAAATGGCGTTGCATTAAGCAATGTGACACCCTTTACAAGGTGTGGATTGGATGCAGCAAAATATAGAGCAACAAAACCTCCAAGAGAGTTCCCCACAATATAAACTGGTTCACGGACAACCTGGAAGAGAGTTATAAAATTAGGATAAGAAACATGGGATATAAATCCAATACTACAAAGATGTTATGGGACTGGTTATGAATAAGCAAGTTTTTAAATAGCTACTTTAAAATACAAAGACATAAATGGTTACTTGGCAACAGAACCAACAAATGAAAATAAGATAAACGCTCCATATTTTTCCAGTTGTAAAAATATGCTTGATTTAACATGCCATCCAAAAGGAAATAGCAAAACACAACTTCTGAAGTAGCAACAAGCAACCCACTGTTTATGTATGTGCTAGCTTCAAGATACTTCATAACCACCAAAGTTGGACATCCCTTTAAAAAGATCAATTACATTTAACAGAACTGTCCCTTAGCATATGAACAAAAACCAGGAAAATACTGCCCAAACAGGAAGCAGTAACTGGAGAACATTTTGCTTCCATTAAGCAATTTGTCAACACCAAAATGAAGAAATTCACATGACATTGCAATTTGGAGATTTATGATTAAACAAAAAAAATCAATAATTAGATTACGATGAGTTTATATATATGTAATATATGTGAATCTAGGTCCAGCCTGGTAGCATACCATAACAAGAAATTCACAAGTTTATATATGTAATATAACAACAAAATGTGCCTTACTGATCATATGAGTTTGAATGTTTGATTAACATTGCCCTTGATAAAACAAATTGTATCGGAATCCCATTTTTCGTAAACTCTGATTTAATTTTTGTTTTCACTTTTGCTTTCAATTCTTCTTGGTACTAGAATCAAAACATGCCTTCCAAACGCATTTGCCTGAAGTGAGCAGATGCACTGCACGAGTGGCAACTAAGTAGTAGCATGGCACCTGGGGAGGCCACATAATGAAGCAGATTAATTCTATAAAGCCTTATTTACAAATACTGAAATATCTTAAATCCAAGCATCCTTGATAAAGGAAATAGCTAATTCAATAATTATTGCAAACCGAACTTGAAAGACATTTTAGCAAAATGAACATTGGACGGCACAACAAAAAGAGTACCTCTTCAATGAAATGCTGAACTTGGTTACGCCACAAATCTACAGAATACACCAACTCCTCTGCCCATGGTTGCAAATCTTGTCCAAAACCCCAAAATGCCTCCTCATCCTCCTCCCCTATTTTGTTCTTAGGAGCAGGGTCTTCACATGGCAATGACATACCCTGCCCAAGAAAATCCATTGTCCACACCTTGTAATCACGGCCAAGATCCCTCAATTGCTTCTCAAAATGGAACGTCCCCACTCCAAAACCCGGCAGAAAGAGCACTGCTGGTGCCTTGCTATTCTCTGTGCCAGACTTCTCGTAATATATCGTCAGCTTCGGCTTCCACTCCCAGAACCCATTACTGATTTGAGAGCTGTCTGGCCCTTCCGGCAGACCCGGAATCATCACCTTCTCGATCTCGCCGGCCTTCTTGGGAATGCCTTGGAGGGCTGCATCCACATCACTTACATAGGACCCATGGCTCACATGAACCTTCCCGGAATTACCTCGATTTGAAGCTCTCCCTGTCCCAACACAAAGAACTGCACTTTTTTTCAGTCGAGTGCATTTGGTATGCCCCCGGCCGAGACCAATGCCCCGAAACCTCCAAGCACTGCTGGGTGTTTGACGAAATGCCAAGCAGGAATGGCTGGAAGAAACCACTTCCATGACCGCTCCAGTAGCTAGCTAGCACACCTATTCTGCAACAGAGGAACAAACCAAATTCACCAAACTGAACAGGAATCAAGAATTCCACCGATTATATGGGGATTTGATCATAGACCTGAAATCAAGAATTCTGCGGTCTTACATGAGAGGTAGAATTAAAATATACGGCCTGGAAACTACACCTTGATTTAGCAGTTAACTGAGTCCGAGTGCAAGGAATAATTTATTCCTTGCTAATTACGCTATGAAAAAAGTTGACTCTCACTATGACAATAAGTCACGAAAAAAGGGTTGCAAGAAACATCAAACTACCCGCTCAATGTGAGAAGAAGCATGCATACCTGCAGAGTGCCGATCCACAGCCCACTGACTGCTTCGCTTCGCATGTAGTTACCGTTCTTGGAACGGTGTACCACGCTTAATAGTAAGGGGGTCTCACCAATCACCATGCAGTGAGATGGGTTCCCAGCACCGCCTGTGTTCGATGCGTGCACGTCATCCTTGTTGACGAGAGGAGTGGAGGAGGAGTGTTCGATGCGTGCACGTCATCCTTGGTGGAGGAGTGTTCGGCCGGAGCAGGGTTGACCCCATGGACGTGGTGCACCGTGAGCCAAGTTAGACCGTCAACACGGTAACATCCTAATTTTTGAAAGTTTTTGTGTTTCACCATTTTACGTGGTAATTAAAGCTTAAGGTGGGACTTTTATAAGTCAAAAAAGATTTAATATCGTTAATTCTCAAGTAAATAATTGCTAAAATTATTTTATTTCGGTTCTTTATGTTTGGAAGTATTTTTCAGATTTTCTCTTGAAATTTTTCAAGTGTAATTGCTTTTTTATTTGGAGCGCTTTTGCATTTTATGTATTTTTTCAAAAGAAAACTAAATTAAAGTAATAGAAATGTGTTTGGACCAAAACCTGGCCTAGTTCGCAGTCCGCACTGTGCCGTAACCAAACCCGCTAGCTCGCGAGGTGTGTGTCGTTGAAGGTGGGGCCCACCTATTAGGCACACTGTTCTTTGTCTCAAAGAGGGACATTGTATCTGTAACATCCCAATTTTGTATTTTGTTGATTTACTATGCATTTTACATTTTTATAATTTTTTTGGAATTTATTTGATTTAATTTGCAATTATTGAAATAAGGTCTTTTTCTAAAGTTATTTAGAACATGTGAAAAGTTTAAATATATTTCTGATGGAAATATTTTATTTAAGTTCCAAATGCCATAAAAGATTTTCTAGAATTTTTCTGGAATTTTTCTCGTATTTTTGCTATTTATTTTGGCTTTTTTTAATTTGCTAATTTTTTTTATTCGGAAAAGATTTTATATGCTTTTAAATAGTGTTGGTGAAACACATTGACTGGCCCAATCCACGCATCGGCGGATCTGACCATACCATAGCTAACCCTAGCCACTCTGATTTTGGGCCGTTGGATCTCGATCCGATCATTGTTATTTGCCCGCGTCGCAGCTTCACCCGAGCTGTTGGATCGAGGCCGCACGGACGCATGAGATAGCACCACGTCGCCTCACCATATCCTAATAGAATCCGCCGCGTCGCCGTATCCCTGAGGATCTCGTAATCCATGTCCTGCCGTTGCACGCCTCCCAAGTTGCCTATTTATTGCGCCGCCGCCACCATCGAGTCTCTCACCTCGCGCCGCACCATCGGCTCAAAGCCCTCACGCCAAGACGTCGCCTATGGACTACACGAGCTCATCAGAGATCACAAAGGTGTCGCTGTCGTCTTTTCGTCGTTCCGCCGCGAACTGTCACCATTCCACCGCACCTGAGACTAGATCCGAGAAGCTCGCTTCAAGCCGCACCTGATCTGCTAGCCGTGCCGTCGGAGACGCTTCCTTCCGCCGTTGGCTGAGTCTTCATCTTCATCTTCGATGATCAAGCGTCGTCGTGCCATCGCCGCTGTTCGCAAACTCCTTCAACCGTTGGATTTCATCCACGCGTCGTACGTCGGGGCAACCGCGTCGTCTTCTTGCATTGCTTGCTTGTACCTCTATCCGATCTTGATCAACTGGCCTAGGTCGCGCTGCGTAGCCATCATCCATGCGCAAACCCAAGCCATCCGATCAAGCGTGAATGCCCTAGATGCCGCCACGCATCAAGCCCGCAGTAGATCTGCACCTCTTCCATTTCGTCTGCCACTAGCAATCGTCACCATTGGTTTTGTAATGAACGGCTAGATCTTAAGCCACACGTCACCCACCAGGCTAGCCACGTTGTTCTGACGTTTCGGCTCCACTGTAGTCTCCACCGTCTGATCGGATCTGATAGATAGCGATGCCGCCGCGTGTCGCCACCGCAATAGCACAACGTGGACCGCTTCGCACTTCGCCGCGTGTCCTAGACTGCGTTAGCCGTGCGTCATGCGGTGCATGTGCATAGTGCCATGGCCCACCGTAGAGCCAAGCCGAGCCGTGAACCTAATCCATGTGCCCACACATGTGTTGCGCTGTGCTTGAGCCACGTGTCCGAGTTTGTGCCACGTGTTACGTGATGTCAGCATGACGTCATATTTCAGTTTTTCCGTTAAAAAATATTTGGCCAAAAATGATTTCTGCGCTGACGTCGGCATGATGTCATAAATGCTATTTTTTAGTACAAAAATAAATCTAGTAATTCAGTTTTTCTATTTTTGTGATTTTTCTTTTATTTCGAATTTTGTTTAGCTTGTTCTCCCTCATACAAACTCTTATTGAGGTGATTCCAGTATCTAAAAATTTGTAAAATTGGGCTCTATTTAATGGTGATTTTTATTTAATTTTTGGAGATGATTTTGCTCTCTATTTTTGGTATTTATTTCTTTTTCGCTCGTTTCCCGTAGACGTTGAAGTGCCCAGGGAATTTGTGAGGAGCTAATCCAAGACCAAGGTCCAATGCAGGATCCAGAGCTCGTTGAAGCCAACTTGTGCTTTGATCATGTTGAACCCATGTTTTACAATATTATATCGTTTTACATTAATACATGCTAATTCAATTAATACTTGTTTCAATTACTTTGGTATCAGTTATTCATGCAAATTGAATTATATCTACCTTGGCATTTCGTATGTCATATGTCATTTGTCACCCTAGTTTGGTTCTTTACTAGTTGGTATCTATTATTTGCCAATGTGGGTAACTAGAACGCAACTAGTATGCTTAGCCATGCCACGAGTTATCATTTTATGAGAAAAGGCTAATCTTGCTTAATGAACTATGGAACATATTTATTAAATTGTGTGTTAGGTGTTGTCACACAATGTTGTTGATGGCACGTGGTGCATGGTAATCAACTGGGGTGGTAAAATGATTTAGACTGAGGCAAGTGGCAAGAATTGTGGTGGGCCAATGTGGCATTTGGGCAGTCGCATTACTTTTTATGGTATTTGATGGTTCATGGTTGTGGTGATTTTTGGTTAGTCTTACTTTGGTCAATTAAGGACTTAACCTTGCAAGCATTTGAACTGAGTCATTTGTACAACCACATGTCTGGTATGGGACAACCTAGCTGATTAATTTGTTATGACTTGGTTTTGGTACTGTCTTGGCGGTGTGGTTTCCGGGTGTACAGGTGTCTACATGGTGTAAGGGGGGGGCTCTGGATGTGGTAACAGTCCCATCTGTGTTAAAACCTTAGTGGGCAGTCCTGGGTTTATACAGAGCATTGGAAAGGCTTTGTTATGATCACTCGCCTTTGTGGTGTATGATTATAACTTGTGGGTAACGTGTATAAACCTCTGCAGAGTCTCAAACCTATTCAAATAGCCGGGCTCACGGTATTGAGCATTGCTCGGTGATTACAGTCAAGGGTTAGTTTTTTTGAATAAATGTGGGAATGGAGGTTGTATGCCTATGGAGGTATGGAATTGGTTTAAGGTTGTTATTTGGGAAATTATTGAGAAATTTATTTATTTTACTGTCTTTACAATCTATTTATGCTATTCCTTCATAAATGATGTTTACGCAAAATAACCATGTCAGCCATTCATTTGGAATAAGCCTTGCATATAGTATATTAGACTTGCATTATGTGCACAACTTGTTTAGTGCTTTATGTACTTATCCCTTGCAACAACAAATCATCAGTTGGAGAAGAGGCTATACCTACTTTTTCGGAGGAGTATCAGGAAGAAGCGGACAACTAGAGTGCGAACCTTGTCAGTTGTTTGTGGCAAATTGAAGGGTTACTACGAATAAGTTTATTTTTGACGCAGTTTATTTATTTTTTTAGTCTTAGCTCTGCATGGCGTATTCATGCAAGGTGGACCATATGGTCGTCTAACAGTTATATTTAATTTGATGAAGTCTTTAATATATTATCGTTGAGTATGATTGTGATATTCATCTATGTTGTGCTTTTGTGCACGATTGTGATCCTAGACAAGTGCTGAATATCAAGACGGTCCAGATTTGCATATTCGGGTCCGAATAGAGGTGGTATCAAAGCCATACTGACTGTAGGTCAAGCTATAGCTAGTATGGTTGTCTTAGGAGTGTCAAAAACTAATTTCTAAAGTCAAAATTAACTTAGCAAGTTAAAAAGTTCTTGACTTATGCTCTCTTTCTTGCTTCCTACACTTGCTGAAATTTTCTGCTTCTCTTGTTTTAAGCTGAGGATTCACGAGAATCGTCTTCTGTAGATAAAGAAAAATAGAGTGCATTTTTGGTGAACGCAACAGGGGATTTGTTGTCGAGCTATGGAAGATGTTGCAGCTGTTGGGAGGTTGCAACAGTCCTATCTACCGAGGCACTAGCTGGATTGCGAATGGAAAGATACGAGGGACGCTTTACAAAGTCACGGTACGATCTATGCCAGGGAGAACACAATTGAAAGCCTCCCTGTCAACATCTCCGTGATGAGATCATCGTTTGAGGCGGGGATCGAGGTGCCTGCATGCCTAGACCTCTGTCGCTCTGCTCAAGACTATGCTGTTGAGTTGGAGTCAACGGTGTTTAAGTATCATCCACATGGAGGTGTTGTTACCGAGGATAGGATCAGGGATGAGGAGGATGCCACCATTGTTCATCTAGCTTGTTTTGCGAATGCATAAGAGAACTTCTCTAAGACCACCAACCAAGAACTTGCGGAGGTCTACGAGGCTTTGGAGAAGGTTGAAGAGGATCTTCACGATACTAGAAGGATGACTTCTGAGTGCATTCCTGAGTTGGAGGAGGCCCTCTACATCAAGGAAGAGGAAGCCAAGCTGGAGATGGAGGAAGAATAGTCTGAGGAGGACCTAGATTAATACATGCTAATTCAATTAATACTTGCTAATTCAGTTAATACCTGTTTCAATTACTTTGGTATCAGTTATTCATCTAAATTTAATTGTATCCACCTTGCCATTTCATATGTCATTTGTCACCCTAGTTTGGTTATTTACTAGTTGGTACCTATTATTTGCCAATGTGGGTAACTAGAACTCAATAAGTATGCTTAGCCATGCCACGACTTATCAATTTATGAGAAAAGGTTAATCTTGCTTAATGAACTATGGAACATATTTACTAACTTGTGCGTCAGGTGTTGTTACACAATGTTGTTGATGGCACGTGGTGCGTGGTAATCAACTGAGGTGATAAAATGATTTAACCTGAGGCAAGTGGCAAGATTGCGGTGGGCCAATGTGGCATTTGGGCGGTCGCATTACTTTTTATGTTATTTGATGGTTCATGGTTGTGGTGATTTTTGGTTAGTCTTGCCTTGGTCAATTAAGGATTAACCTTGCAAGCATTTGAACTGAGTCATTCGTACAACCACACGTCTGGTATGGGACAGACCTAGCTGATTTGAAAGATCGAAAAGGCGACTAGAGGGGGGTGAATAGGAGCCAAATAAAATTTTCGAATAAATTCTCCCCCTAGAATTCAATCCACCAAAAGACCAGAAAGAAAGAACTGAACCATCGATCGTGGCAATTTCAAAACAGAGGCTCACCAGTTAAGATAGGGTGAGCAGTAAAAATCGCCGGTCGAGTAGCTCGATCGGATGAAAAGATCTTTATGAATCGGTCGTTAGTCTCGGTCGGATGAACAGTACTCCCAACCTGAAGTGGTCGGATGAACAGTACTCCCCGACCGGAAGTGGTCGGGTGAATAGAACTCCCGACCGGAAGTGGTCGGATGAACAGTGTTCGGGTGAGCAGACCCGACCGGATGAGCAGTACTCCGATCGCGGAGGTCGGTTAAGCGATACTCCATCGCAGAGGTCGGATGAACGATGCTCGGGTGAAATAGTGTTCGGATGAACAAGACTCCCGACCGATGAGCGATCGCCCGACCTACGAGGTCGGATGAACGATCTTTCGGGTGAATAGTGTTCGGATGAGCAGTACTCCCGACCGATGAACAGTACGCCCGACCTACAGAGGTCGGATGAACAGTACTCGGGCGAATAGTGTTCCCGACCAATGAACAGTACCCCCCGACCTACAGAGGTCGGATGAACGATCTGACGGGGTCGGATGAGCGAGTAAAATCAGCACGATCTTAAAAGCAAAATCGATGTAACTTTTGATCGGTGATCCAAAACAGGAAAATTGGTGTGCACCTCCCTAAGGATGTCGGGAACCTATTTCAATCATCAATCGAAGGAATTGATACCAAGGTTCCGTCCTTTTCGATTAAACAAATGCAACACCAAAAAGCGAGTCACGAACACGACTTCACCCCTAACTTGTCGGTGAGAGTTGATGATCGAATATCCTTGGATGACTCTACACAAATCACAGCAAGTAAGTACACGAAGAAACAACCCTTCAAACAAATAGAAACACTATCGAAAACTAGTCACGAAATTGGTTTCTTGCAAAGCTGAATAGAAGAGGTTGTAGATTGCCTAGATAATTGGGATATGATCTATAGAAGATTCATCCAAAGAATCTTTCATCCTTGGCAACAAGAACCGAAGCCAATCGGGACTAAAGAACCGCAAGTCACACGTTTACGCACTTCAAGAACACAGTTTACAAACTTGCAACAAGAGCGCAATGATTGCCTAGATGATTGAAAGCACCGAATCTAGAGAAGAGTTCATCAATCATGAATTTCAACAAAGACTCGAAGCATGTAGAAGGAGATGAGGCAAATCCAAATTACGTAAAGAAAATTGCAAGTAAGTAAATGCGAAATTAGATAATGAAATTTAAGTGCGTAATGTAAATACGTAAGAGAAATGAAACAAGAACATAGATGAAGAACATTTCATTTCGGAAGGAGGTTTACAAAGCCTCACAACAAAGTGGGCAAAACTCAAATGGCGGCAAAAACCTCGGAACCTTGAGAGAGGAAGGCTGCCCTACCCTCTATTTATAGTGACACAGGATCAATTCCACCCTTGGATATCTTGCTTCAATCCTAAGCCAACATCCAAGAGCCGATTTGATCCTTACACATCCTCTCAACAACTCTCAACTACTCACGTAGACTTTCCTCACCTGCTCACCACGTCCCCAGGGAGACACCCCTCTCCCTGTCTAGTAGCAGGCTAGGAACACCTACCACCCTTGGATGAGCCTCTAAACCCTAGAGCACTCCATCAAGGGCTGAGATTTTACCCACTCACACAGCTATGCATGGGCTGACCCGAAACCCAACAACACAACGGGTTTTGCACGCTGTTCAAAGCATACCAACTTGACCCGCTACTCTCTCTTCCTGACCGCGATCCAACGGTCCTCCTCGATCAGAGCAGCTCCAAGTTAGCATCTCATCCATTCCTTTGTCTTCTTGGCTTGCGGCTACTCCGGCCTCGATCATCTTTGGCGACACCACGATCATCGGACCTCGGCTCTCCCACCTAGTCCCGATCCCCTTCGCCTCACTATGACCTAGCTCCAAAGTCCCGCAACCATCACGGACAAGGAAACCACATCACATAGCAATGTCCAACAACACATATCCATCTCAACGAAAGATATACACTTCATCGGCGGCCAAACCACGACCACACATGGTGCGACCAGCGGTCTCCATCCGACCACGGACGACCACTGGTCTCCATCCCGACCACTCGAGGTCGACCACCGGTCTTCGTCCCGACCACTCGGTCGACCATCGGTCTTCTTCCGACCACTCGGTCCGACCATCGGTCTTCGTCCCGACCACTCGGTCGACCATCGGTCTTCGTCCGACCACTCGGGTCCGACCATCGGTCTTCTTCCCGACCACCGGTCTTCGTCCGACCACTCGGGTCCGACCATCGGTCTTCGTCCCGACCACTCGGTCGACCATCGGTCTTCTTCCCGACCACTCGAGTCCGACCACCGGTCTTCGTCCCGACCACTCGGGTCCGACCATCGGTCTCCGTCCGACCACTCGGTCGACCATCGGTCTCGTCCGACCACTCGGGTCGGACGGTAGTTTCCAACCACCACACTCGAACCACTCGGGGTCGGATGACTGTCTCCAACCACCAAAGCTCGGACCACTCGGGTCGGACAACCGTCTCAGACCAAGCAAAGACTCGACCACTCAGGGTCAAACTCAAATTCAAGCACAACAGGCTAAACCACAGTCAATTACTCATCACCATCAGGGATAGACCTCCACATGGTCTTTCATGATTAATTTGTTATGTCTAGGCTTTGGTACAGTCTTGGCGGTGTGGTTTCCGGGTGCACGGGTAGACTCACATAGCGTAAGACGGGAGCTCTGGATGTGGTAACTAGTCCCACCTGTGTTAAATCCTTAGCGGGCAGTACTGGGTTTGGACAGAGCATTGGAAAGGCTTTGTTATGATCACTCGCCTTTGTGGGGTATGATTGTAGCTTGTGGGTAAAGTGTATAAACCTCTGCAGAGTGTCAAACCTATTCGAATAGCCATGCTCACGGTATTGAGCTTTGGTCGGTGATTACAGTCAAGGGTTAGTTATATTAAATAAATGTTGGAATGGAGGTTGTATGCCTATGGAGGTATGGAATTAGTTTAAGTGTCTTATTTGGGAAATTATTGAGAAATTTATTTATTGTTATTATTTATTTTACTGTCTTTACAATCTATTTGTGCTATTCCTTCATAAATGTTGTTACGCAAAATAACCATATCAGCCATTCATTTGGAATCAGCCTTGCATATAGTATATTGGACTTGCATTCTATGCACAACTTGTTTAGTATTTCATGTACTTACCCCTTGTAACAACAAATCATCAGTTGGAGAAGAGGCTATGCCTGCTTTTTCGGAGGAGTATCAGGAAGAAGCAGACAACTAGAGTGCGAACCTTGTCTGTTGCTTGTGGCAAATTGAAGGTTTACTACGAATAAGTTTATTTCAGCTGCAGTTTATTTATTTTTCAGTCTTAGCCCTGCGTGGCGTATTCATGTAAGGTGGACCATAAGGTCGTCTAACAGTTATATTTAATTTGATGGAGTCTTTAATATATTATCATTGAGTATGATTGTGATATTCGTCTATGTTGTGCCTGTGTGCACGAGTGTGATCCTGGACTAGTGCTGAATACACAGACGGTCCGGATTTTCATATTCGGGTCCGAACAGTGGTGGTGTCAAAGCCATATTGACTGTAGGTCAAGCTCTAGCTAGTATGTTTGTCTTAGGAGTGTCAAACACTGATTTCTAAAGTCAAAATTAACTTAGCAAGTTAAAAAGTTCTTGACTTATCCTCTCTTTCTTGCTTCCTACCTTGGTGAAATTTTCTGCTTCTCTTGTTTTAAGCTGAGGTTTCACGGGAATCATCTTCTGTAGATAAAGAAAAATAGAGTGCATTTATGGTGAACGCAAGGGGGGAATTGGTGCCGAGCTATGGAAGATGTTGCAGCTGTTGGGAGGTTTCGACAGGCCTATCTACCGAGGCACTAGCTGGATTCTGAAAGGAAAGGTACGAGGGACGCTTTTCAATGTCACGATACGATCTATGCCAGGGAGAACACAATGGGAAGACGCCCTGTCAACCTCTCGGTGAGGAGATCAACGTTTGAGGCGGGGATCCAGGAGTCTGCAGCCTAGCCCTCTGCCACTTTGCTCAAGACTACGCTGTTGAGTTGGAGTCAACGGTGTTTAAGTATCATACACAAGGAGGTGCTATTACCTAGGACACGATCAGGGATGAGGAGGATGCCACCATTGTTTATCTCGCTCGTTTTGCGTCCGCACAAGAGAACTTCTCTATGACCACCAACCAGGAACTTGCTGAGGTCTACGAGGCTTTGGAGAAAGCTGACGAGGATCTTAGAGAGACTAGAAGGATGGCTTCTAAGTGCATTCCTGAGTTGGAGGAAGCCCTCTATATCAAAGAAGAGGAAGCTGAGCTGGAGATGGAGGAAGAAGAGTCTGAGGAGGACCTAGATTAATACATGCTAATTCAATTAATACTTGTTTCAATTACTTTGGTATCAGATATTCATCCAAATTTAATTATATCCACCTTGGCATTTCGTATGTCATATGTCATTTGTCACCCTAGTTTGGTTCTTTACTAGTTGGTATCTATTATTTGCCAATGCGGGTAACTAGAATGCAAGTAGTACGCTTCGCCATGCCACGAGTTATCATTTTATGAGAAAAGGGTAATCTTGCTTAATGAACTATGGAACATATTTATTAACTTGTGCGTCAGGTGTTGTCACACAATGTTGTTGATGGCACATGGTGCATGGTAATCAACTGGGGTGGTAAAATGATTTAGACTGAGGCAATTGGCAAGAATTGTGGTGGGCCAATGTTGCATTTGGTCGATCGCATTACTTTTTATGGTATTTGATGGTTCATGGTTGTGGTGATTTTTGGTTACTTTTGCCTTGGTCAATTAAGGAATTAACTTTGCAATCATTTGAACTGAGTCATTCGTACAACCACATGTCTGGTATGTGACAGACCTAACTGATTAATTTGTTATGTCTAGGCTTTGGTACTGTCTTGGTGGTGTGGGTTCAGGGTGCACGGGTAGACTCACATGGCGTAAGTGGGCTTTGGATGTGGTAACCAGTCCCACCTATGTTAAAACCTTAGCGGGCAGTACTGGGTTTAGACAGAGAATTGGAAAGGCTTTGTTATGATCACTCGCCTTTGTGGTGTATGATTGTAACTTGTGGGTAAAGTGTATAAACCTCCGCAGAGTGTCAAACCTATTCGAATAGTCGTCCTCGCGGAATTGAGTATTGCTCGGTGATTACAGTCAAGGGTTTGTTTTATTAAATAGATGTGGGATGGTTGTTGTATGCCTATAGAGGTATGTAATTGGTTTAAGGTTGCTATTTGGGAAATTATTGAGAAATTTATTTATTGTTATTATTTATTTTACTATCTGTACAATCTATTTATGCTTTTTCTTCATAAATGTTGTTTATGCAAAATAACCATGTGAGCTATGAAAGGATCAAGTTGGCCTAGAGGGAGGGGGTGAATAGGCAACTTTAAAAACCTTTACGTATTGAGAAAAACTTTTCTCAATAAAAACTTAGCTACAAAAAAGAATTAGAATAGGGAATCAGCACAACTCAGTTGCAGTAAGAACTTGAATGAAAACTGACAATAAGATGAACATGCAATGATAAACCAATATCAGGACGACTCAAGGATTTTTCACCGAGGTTTAGAGACCAATCTCCTACGTCCCCGTTAGAGCACTTCTTCAGAAGTATTGCTCCACCAAATAGCCAATCTTAATGGCTTTTGGTCTTTCACTAGCTTGATTCTTCCACCACTCCGGTGAGGTGAGTCTCAACCTTTCACAGCAATGGTGGCCTTCCACAATCCCTTTTGGATAGGTCGCACCAACAACTTTTCCAGCCGTCTAAGAACAGCTAGTTCCAAGAGTAATAGACTATCCACAAGCCCTGTCTCTTGGTTCAGTAGCTAGATGCAAACTAGACTCAGCTTGGAGCAAGAAGTCTAAATGTTCAGAATGTTTGTGGTTTTTGAGTTGAAGCTCAAACTCTTTGATGGAATGAAAGCTCAGAAATGCTGAAGATCAAAGAGTTGTAAATGATTTGAAAGATGTCAACGGTGTTCAGAATATCAAAGATGTGTATGTGCAAAGTTCTTCTCCTTTTTGTGAACTCAAGCACTGTATATATAGTGCTTGAACAGAAATAACCGTTGTACCTGCCATTTGCCCGTTGGGGGTGGCAGGATGGATGAGACAGGTCAACTATGGAGTCACGGGCTGCCTCTTTCATAAGTATTTTAAGGTGTATGAGACATACCAGACTGATATGATGAAACATATTCACGTGCCGGACTGAAAATGTTAGTCCGGGGTACACAAGATTGGAGAAGTATTATTGTACCCAGTGTAACTCATTTGCGCCGGACCGACAAAATCGGTCCGTCGTATACATGTACTGGTAAAAGAAGTTTGTGCTGGACCAACAAAATTGGTTTGTTGTACACATGCTTTGTTCCATTTGGATACCAGCAAAATAATGTTTGCGCCGGACCGAAAAAATTGGTCCGTCGTATACATGTACTGGTAAAAGAAGTTTGTGCCGGACCGACAAAATTGGTTCGGCGTAGAAGGGAAAAACTGCTGGTTTTACTAGAGAGAATCATATTTGCGCTGGACCAAAAAATTTGGTCCGGCGTACACTTAGAATTTGATCCGCAACAAACGACATGTTCTCGGTTAGTATTTGAGTAAGGGAATTCTTAACGTCGGACTAGAAAATGTTAGTGCGGAGTGAAAAACAACATACGTCGGACATGAAAATAAGGATAAATTCAGATCGGTCCGGCGTGAACGGTGTACGCTCGGTTGAAATGAATCAGGAGAGAGCTCTTAGCGCCAGACTGAAAAAGTCGCTCCGACGTACATGGAGTGCGCTCGGTTAGAACTTGAAACTTGATTTTTTCAGCGCCGGACTAAATGAAGTTCGTCCGAAAAAGAACTCCTTTTGGCTAAGAGAAGGGATATCTGGATTTTTGAATGAAAGTTATGAAATGTCCAATGCTCCAAGTAATCTTAGTGCTTTTTGCATATGAACCAAGGTTATTACTTGTGTATAATCCCTCTTAATAGTACGGTTATTCTAGCTATATGGCTTGAATCAACTCCCAAGCCAAAACTAAAAATAAACACCTTAGCCTTGTTCTTCAGATATAGCCATTGTCAGCTTATACTAAGAATGCTTCTTGATAATCAACACCAAAACCTACATAATAAGCATAACTGACAAAAATAGGAGGGCCTAGATACTCTCAGCCATTCATTTGGAATAAGCCTTGCATATAGTATATTAAACTTGTATTCTGTGCACAACTTGTTTAGTGCTTCATGTACTTACCCTTTGTAACAACAACTCATCAGTTGGAGAAGAGTCTATGCCTGATTTTTCGGAGGAGTATCAGGAAGAAGCGGACAACTTGAGTGCAAACCTTGTTAGTTGCCTGTGGCAAATTGAAGGGTTACTACGAATAAGTTTATTTCAGCTGCAGTTTATTTATTTTTTAGTCTTAGCCCTGCGTGGCGTATTCATGTAAGGTGGACCATAAGGTCGTCTAACAGTTATATTTAATTTGATGGAGTCTTTAATATATTATCATTGAGTATGATTGTGATATTCGTCTATGTTGTGCCTTTGTGCATGAGTGTGATCCTGGACTAGTGCTGAATACACAGACGGTCCGAATTTGCATATTCGGGTCCGAACAGAGGTGGTGTCAAAGCCATACTGACTGTAGGTCAAGCTCTAGCTAGTATGGTTGTCTTAGGAGTGTCAAAAACTAATTTCTAAAGCCAAAATTAACTTTGGAAGTTAAAGTTCTTGACTTATCCTCTCTTTTCTGCTTCCTACCCTTTCTAAAATTTTCTGCTTCTCTTGTTTTAAGCTGAGGTTTCACGAGAATTGTCTTCAAGAAAAATAGAGCGCATTTATGTTGAACGCAAGGGGGCATTTGCTGTCGAGTTATGGAAGATGTTGCAGCTGTTGGGAGGTTTCGACAGGCCTATCTACTGAGGCACTAGCAGGATCGTAAATGAAAGGTACGGGGGACGCTTTGCAAAGTCACGATGCGAACTTTGCTAGGGAGAACACAATGGGAAGCCGCCCCGTCAACATATCGGTGAGGAGATCAACGTTTGAGGCGGGGATCCAGGAATCTGCACGCGTAGCCCTCCGCCACTTTTCTCAAGACTATGTTGTTGAGTTGGAGTCAACGGTTTTTAAGTATCATCCACATGGAGGTGCTGTTACCGATGACAAGATCAGGGACGAGGAGGATGCCGCCATTGTTCATGTCGCTCGTTTTGCGACCGTAGAAGAGAACTTCTCTAAGACCACCAACCAGGAAATTGCGGAGGTCTACGAGGCTTTGGAGGAGGCTGAGGAGGATCTTTGAGAGACTAGAAGGATGGCTTCTGAGTGCATTCATAAGTTGGAGGAGGCCCTCTACATCAAGGAAGAGGAAGTCGTGCTGGAGATGGAGGAAGAAGAGTCTGAGGAGGACCTAGAGGAGGTCGAGCCAGAGCCTACGGGGTAGGAGTCTGCATCATCCAATGAGACTCCCGGTCATTGGAATCTGTTCACGCCGATGCCTGGCCACCTGCCGTACCACTCACTTGGAGGACCGTATCCTGGATGGCTTAGTGATTTAGATAGTGTCTTAGTCTAGTAGTAGTGACTCAAGTTTGTGAGTCATATGAGTCTAAGTTAGGAGAATCACCCTTTAGGTGTTAGTATTGGAATTTTTTAAATAATACATTTTTATTCAAATTGTAGAAATATACCTCGATCTGAAAAATTACAAAAATATACCTCTATCGCCCGATGATTTGGCGACAAGAGTGCAAAACACAGAAAAAGCTGAGTCAGTGCTGATGTGGCGCCAAATTTTAGGGCGAGAGGACTCTGTCACCCCACCATTGAGCAACTGGACTGAGTCGCCTCACTATAGGCTGACTGGGATAAGTCACCCCACCATCGGGCGACAGGGCGACAGAGACCAAAATAAATTCTAAAATCATGAAAAAACTTTTGGAGGAAATTAAATTTATGAGGAACTATTTTGCACTGATTTTATTAGAAAATTCGCTATAACTTGCTAGCATTAATTATTAAAAATCAGCGTTATTTTGACGGTTGCTAGAATTTTATAGTTCAAACTAGGGTTCAATAAATTCAAAATAATTCATATTTCTCGGTGATAATTATAATTCATGTAGTGTTTTACAAAATTATGTGTCAGTTAATTATTTTGAGGAAAAAATCAAAATTTGTTGTTCCTCATTCTCTTTTCGGTGTGCAACAAATTTAATGACAAATCATAGTAAAATATTGGAAATAAATAAAACCCAACATTGATATTACAAAGTGCAGGGCTAAGTCACAAACTGGGATACAACACAGGTACATGCCTTAAGGAATTCATAAAACTGGGATACAATATAGGTACATGCCTCTGGTGAAGGACTAAGTACATTCTATGGCCATGGTTGTCATAATAAGGCATGGTCAAATGGACGATAGTTATCTATTGGTTGCTGACGGGGTACTACGTTTGGATACCTGATAGGGCTTAATGTAATATCATCGTTAGGATTCGGAGAACTCGGAGGACACAAGGTTCGTGGCCTAGGTGGATAACATTAAGAAAGACATCATATATTAAATAATACTAGTTGAATGACCTTAAGGTCAACTTACATGACTATGCCTCGCAAGGCTGAACAACAAATTAAACTGCAGTGAAACGAAAACGTAGATAAACCCCTCAGTACACCACAGGCAACTGACAAGGTTCACACCCTAAACATTCGTCTCTTCCTGGTACTCCTCCAGCATGGATGCAGACTCCTCAACTGGTGATGTTGTTGTTGTTGGGTGAGTACATAAAGCACTCAACAAGTTGTGCATAGAATGCAATTCTAGCATATCTATATGCAAGGCTTATTCCAAAGGAAAGGCTAACAGGGCTATTTTGCAATAAAGCAGCATTATGAACAAGTACAATAAGTAGATTGTAAAGACAGTAAAACAAATAACAGTATTAAATAGATTCAGCATTTCTCAAGTAAACCAAGTTTCCAATCCTAAGTCAAGTTCCAACCTTCCATATGGCAATCCCGCCATCCCAACCAAGTTCCCCATTTAATTAAGCTAACCCTTAACTGTAATTCCCTAGCATTGTTCAATACCGCGAGCACGGCTATCCGAATAGATTTACACTCTGTAAACGTTATGCACTTTACCAACATGACATGATCATCTCTTGGTACAAGATCATTAACACACTTCCTTTCGTGTGTCACAGAGAGATCATGACAAAGCCTTTACAATGCACTGCCTTAATCCAGTACTACCCGCTAAGGTTTCAACATTGAAGGGGCTGGTTACCACAACAGGGCCCCCATCTTGCGCTAGGTGAGTTGATCCATAACTCGGGACTCACACCGCCATTGATAGTACCAAACTAAGACATTGCAAATTAATCAGCTAGGCTGTCCTATACAAGACAAATGGTTGCATGATTGACTCAGGTCAAAGGCTTGCAAGGTTAAGTCCTTAAGATGATCGAGGCAAGACTTGCACATACCCTCTACCCATCGGGCCCACCTTGGCATACTCGCCCCTTGCCACTTGCCCCAATCTAAGTGATTACCACCCAGATTGATTACCATGCACCACGTGCCATCAACAATTCAATATCGTTGCATGGCATGACTCGCCACTACAACTCAATCTCATTGTGACCTCACATGACACACAAGTTCATAACATTGTTCCATATTCCATTAGTCAACATTAATTATCGATGATTCAAGTACATGTGATGATGTGGCATGGCTAAGCAACTATGATGTTCTAACCTTTCCATGTTGACTTTAATATCAATCAACTATAGTAATCAATCTGGGGTGACAATATATCATGTCATACAAATGACAAGGTAGGGTGTAGATCAAATTGGTATAATAGCTAAGTCCCAATTTAATTGAAAACAATTGTACACATGAAATAATATGCAATATGGTAAAACAATATATCAATTTTATAAACATGGGTTCAATATGATCAAAGCACAACTTGCCTTTAGAAAAGCCCCTATTCTTGCTCTGGACCATGGTCTTGAGTCGACGGATCTTCCTCGGATGCTTCGCACAATTTAACGTCTACGCGAAACGAAAGAGAAAAGCAAATAAACACCAAAATAGAGAGCAAACAAACTCCAAAAATCAAATAAAATTCACCATTAGATAGATCTCAATTTTACGAATTTTTATAAATTTGAATCACCTCAATCAGAGCTTGTATGAGGGAGAACGGGCTCTTGAAAGATTCAAAAATCATAAAAACCTGAAAATTGGAAAGTCAACATGTCGACGATCGTTGGGGGCTGACAGGAGCCGTTGGGATTTAACGGGAGTTGTTGAGAGGTGTCGACGGTCGTTGGGGGCTGACGGGAGCCGTTGGGTGTTGACGGGAGTTGTTGAGAGTTGCTAGGCCCTAGTTCCCACGCAGGGGTAGGTTTGGCACTGATTCCCACGCAGGGGAGAGTTTTTACACGAGATAAACAAATTATTGCAAATGCCTTTTACCCTGGGAGGTGCAGAGATCGTGGCGTCGGGGTCGAGCAGGGTCTTTGTCCTCGCGTTCGAGCCCGAGCTCGCTGGACCCTAACCCGGGCTTGAGGAGTGCATTTCCTAGGTCGGAGACAAGCCCCCAAGCTCGTGGAAAGCTACCATGAGACCCGGGGGGATGCTTACACGTGGCGAGGGCACCGATCCCCGACACAACAATTAGCCAAATTATTTTTATACTGAAAGTTCTCATTTACTGTGTCATGCTGACGTCACTGCCAACTGGGCCAATCATATGCCACCACATCACCTTAGTCCATGGACCCGGTCCACGATTTGGATCTGGTCCACCGTGCACCCAGTCCATGGTGCCTCGGTGCCTGCACCCACCACGCGGCACACCACGATTGGCTAGGATGCACGACTTGATTCGACCCATGGAAGGCAGATCGGATGGCCACAAATCATGAGCAACGTGGCAGCATCTCCACCAGTTGATTTAGATCAACGACACACAAAGGATGATGAAGTTTACTGCTATCGTGACCACGTGGCTCAATCCTGGCGGTTCGAAGATGATCCGACGGCTTACGAACTCCCCAACATGGATGGCGGCACGGCGGCACAATTTCCACCGGACTTGAAGATGATGACCGCAACGACGGTGTTTCGACGACGTAACGACAATGAAACTTCACGGATCCGATGCGGCTTGACACGGAGATCACAGATCTGGAATCCAAGTAACGAAAAACAGCTTGACGGCGGCACAACGGCAAGAAATGAGCAGCGACGCTTGCGACAAACCACGGCGAGCTCCTAAGCAAATTCTACAGTGGCTCTCGCGAAACGGCTCTGACCAAAAGCTACGGAGCACATAGGCGAACCTCGGAGAGGCTGCGGCATCCTCAAATACCCCTCGACGATCGCGTACAACGCTAGGAAACCCAATCGACGCGGCAGCTGTGTCCAACTCGGCTATGGTGGCTGCACTCTAAGACCCATGTGAACATGACAGCGGACAACCGTCCGATGGTGGATGAACGGTTGCGATCCATGCTGACGCGGCTAGATCGGATCCGCCCACATCTAATCAACGGACACGATCTCTACTTACCTAAATTGGTACGGCTCATGCTTTATCGTCCGATCTTGATCCCACGGCTCGCAAGAGCTAGGGTTTTGATTCTGAACTTGGGTGTCCGATGGCGATCCGACGGCTACTGCGATTGCTTCTAGAAGATGGGCTGAACGGGCCGCACAACGCTAGGCCTCACACGCACAGTATTGGGCTCCGGCCCGATACTGTTTATTTGATTTTCGTCGCATTTTTGTTTGAAAATAATTATGGAAATTCATTTAATTAGTTTTAGGCAATAAAAGTATTAGGAAAAATCCAAGAAAATTCTCATAAATACTTTGAGACATTTTGAACTCAAATAAATATTTTTAGCAAAATTTTTATTAACTTTATCTATATTTAATTAGTTTTCACAAAAATGCCAATATACATAATTTGAAGTAATTCTAAATAAATTTCAGAAAAATCGAATAGATCTAGAAAATCACAAAATGCACAATTAACAATAAAATAATATTAAAGGAAAATCTTTGGGATGTTACAAGGTGGCATGAAATCGTCATCATCATCGTCATTTGTACGGTGAGGAGGTACCCCTTCTTCAGTGCTGGTTAAACGTTCTCTTGCATTGTTGCTTGAACGGCGTATTGTAGTAGTGCTTTAACGGCCTGTTGTGGTAGTACTCGAATGTCGAGGTCTAGGTGATATGAAATTGTCATCGTCATCGTTATTTGAGTAGTTAGGAGCAAGCCCCCCTTCGGTGGTGGTTGAACGTTCTCTTGAACTTGCTACTGCAACAATACTAGTCGACCTCTACCCCTCAAGTTAGATCCTCTTCTACATCTTTTGCGCTAACTAGGTATCACACCCCCGCCAAAGAGCATATACATTGCTGCGAATTCTGGGATATCTTTGTTCAACAACTCTTTATCCTCCGGGAATGACTAACACACAAGACGAGCATACGAATTAGTGAACTTGTGTATATGCTAAAAAGATTAGTAGGGTGAACAAATAGAAAATAACTAACCTTAATATGTTCTGCATACTGATCGGGCAGCATCATTACCCTATAAAGTCTCGTAGAGAAACTTGTATCAGAAGGGTGGTCGGCTAGTTCACACACCCTGAAATACCTTTGATGCCACCCTTGCAAGTGCGCCTTGAGGTCGTTGGAGGTCACAAAGTTCAGGCCAGAGGTTGTCATGTTATGCCTCGATAATGTCGGACACCACTCTTGCAATTTGGACACCACTTTACTTAGGTTATCCTCCTTAAACGGATCATCCTTCCCATTACGCATAACCTTCAACGTGTAATGAAGGGCAACACTGCTCATATCAAGTGTCCACGAGAATGCTCTGCTAGAGGATCCAACAATGGTGAAGTGTGAGTGGGAGCTGTGTATGTGTGCTTGCGGTTTGACCTTTTGTAGAATTGAAGGGGTGGTGTATGGACTTAGTGTTGGAAGGTAAGATTCAAACATACAGACGGATAGCAAAACACCGGAGTGTGTAGTCAAGTCGGGCTGAAAAGACAGTCATTCATGCAAGGTGTCAGTACTAACAAATATACTGTGCAATAAGTGGTCACTTCAGAGTTAAAAGTAGGCAGTGAGTGGTCACTTCGGACTGTGTAGAGTGTTGTCAAATCGACTTGAAAAAGTTTAAAGTATTGGGCAGAGTGTTGCAACTTGTCGCTGCAAAAGGTGATGGATGCTTTCTTTTTTAACAACTCATCCTGATAAAGCTGTTACCTATGACTTGTCTAATCAGCCTGACAAAGCTGCACGCCCGTGAGTTGTCTAATCGCCCTGAAAAAGCTGCTGAACGGGAGTTGTCTAATCAAAGGCTTAAGTGTTTTAGAATCTACGCCTGTAGTGATCATTTAGGGTGTTTGCTTTGACAGGATTGAGATGCAAAGCAAGGTTTAAATAGGATATTTTTCTAGATTATGGTAGTACATATATCAAAGGGTGTTTCCGGGCTATTCAAACATAATTTTTCATTCAAACATGTTATTTTATGGGGTGTGAAAAATGCTGAAGTGACCATGCAGTTTACACGATTGCGGTCCAGTTTTCTTTCTAAGTTTGCGACTACAACGCATATGATATTTTAACCATTTTTGAGGCACTAGTAGCGGATATTTTAACCATTTTAAACTAATTGACTCTTTGTGCTTGAAAGCGGGTCCTATTGTAAAAAAAGCATAGTATAACCAAATATAATAGTTTGTGATCATAAAAACAATACGTCGTACAACATATCTGGAACGGATTAACTAAATACATAAGATAAAAAGTTTCAACAATCCAAAACATAAGAAACTACTGCCGGCCCTATTTCGGGGCGTCTCCTCATGGCTAGGAAGGCCTCTTACGAATCTACCCCTGCGAGTAGGTCAACTGCACCGGCGAGTGGTGGGCCCTTTGTGGTCTAGCTGGAGGTGTAGCGTACTCCGGCTGAGAAGCTTGCGTCGGTGGTGGTGCTCCCTGTAACTGCTATGGTCCAAGCTCATCCGCATCAACGAAGTAGCTCGAGACACCACCATCGTCGAGGTCGTAGTCCGCATGGGCTAGATCATCAGGCTGCCCCTCGTAGTTGTCAGGTGCAGGTGAAGCTGTAGATGGGAACCATCGTGCCTATGAGCCTATAACAAATGAAGAATTGTTGAGAGCATTCAAAAAATGATTGCAAAACATAGAAAGTGCGATTAAGTACTCACCTCCGATGTGAGCGGCTAGACCAGCATGTCCAGCAGCTCGCCCTCTCACAGACGGCTATGTGACGGTGCCACGGGAGGCTATAGCATGTGAAGATGTACCTGCAGTACCCCTACCTCCACTAAGCGACACGTCGTGAGCCACATCGAGAGGCTGGGGGCATCCCGCCAACTCGAGGATGCGCCTCGAGCTCTCCCTAAACCTCGTGAAGAAAGAGGTCACCTCCTCTCTAGTCACGTCAACCCCGCGGGTCAGACGAGAAAGGAAGCTCCCTGACTCCTCGTAGTACTAGCCTAGCACATCAGTCTGAAAAATACATTACGAATTAGTTAGCACCTTTACCAACTGACTGGAAATGAGATCGTATATTGGACGCAATGTACCGCACTGTGCAAAGCTGAGTCAGTATGGGCGGGATACGTGTCCCTCACCCTGGGAATGTCTCTAAGAGTATCGGGGTCAACATGTACCAAACTCACACGGGTACGGGAATTGTACCACTGTCGGTAGCCGAGGTACGTCTGCGGGTCGTACACCGCATCCTCAGCATGGACGTCGTCTAGGGCTCCTCCCCACTCCTCGACCTATGGTGCCATACATATGTGCCAAGGGGTGGCCCCATGCACGCCCTTCCTAGTCTGCTTGCGGATAAGAAATAAATATAGCATTATTAGATGGCATTACACGATAATAGTTAGAGAACATCGATGCAGGGAACTTACGTGTGAGTGCCGTGTGGGACCTCACGGTCGTCCTGGACTGGGAACTCCTGTCGTAGACCGAACTGACTCATCACTCGATGGACAGCATAGCCCTCCACCTAGACGTCGAATAGGAGGAACCGACGTGTATGCCAGTACGCCGCGTCACATGTGCATACGGTGGCAACCCACCCGTCACACGTAGGTGCACCTCTGCCTCTATGTATGACGTCCAGTGTACGTCATCAATGGTGAGGTGGTCGAACGCAGCGACGAACTGCGGGTAGCCCAACCGCACCGTCCTGTGTGCCCACTTAGGCTGCAGTGATGATAGAAAAATCAACGCAGAACGTTACCGTTAGTACTGACAAATATTAAAGCGAACGTTTCACAATCGTGATTGCAATATCTTACCCGTCGGTGGCACCAGATGGTGCCCATGGCTGGAGTGTCAACGTCGTCGTCACCACCATGTACAAGAGGTTGCAAGTCGATGTCGGGCCACCTGATCTGGAACCTCTCATATGCCCAAAGCTGTATAAGCAGTGGACATCCGGTGAAGGTTGACCCGTCGGTGATCCATCCACAGCCGTCGCAGAGCACATGGTACGTGGCACACAACACAGCTGACCCCTAGGAGTACTATGGCACGGTGTCAAGGGGTGCGTCCGCAATCGCCCTCATTAACTGGATGAGGTGCCTATCCACGCTATCCCCATAGGAGCTCGTGAACATACACCAGCCAAAGAGCCACAGCAAGTACGCCTCCAGGTGGTGGCTCACCCTCACATCGTCCGCAGGCTCGACGATGTGCTCCGCCTATAAATTTAATTTTTCTTGTTAGTTTAGCGAGTATATGCACAATTAAGCTTTAAAGGTTTGTTGCGTACCGAGAACTGTCGAAGCCATCTCAGTGTCGGACCATGTGTGCTGGTGAAGGGTTGGTACACAGCTACAGGTAGCATGCCCTGGAACCACGCAAGTCCTGGGACACCACAGGGTCACCGACAATCGGGAGTCCGAGGAGGTACGAGACGTCCTCCAAAGTGATCGCCATCTCCCCGACAGGTAGATGGAAGGTGTGCGTCTCCGGCCTCCTCCAATCCAACAGAGCGGTGAGCAGGGACTTATCAAACGGGAACCGACGACTCACTTCCCGTCCCTGCACATCGTCGTGCACCGCCTACACCATCTGGGCAAGTGGCAGCAATCCTGATGCTCGAAGCCTACGAAACAAAAATGTGAAATTAATATCAGCACCACACTAATTAATTAATATACATTATGATACTACATCAAACATATTTAGAAATTTGAAAAATAGTATGTTACCTGAGGATCCAATGAGGATCGATCGTCCAAAGCTTCTATGGTGGCCTCGGTCGTAGTACACCGAGCACCAGAGGATCATGTCCCTCCTCTGGAAAAGCAGTGGCGTAGTGGGTACGGTGACAATGATCAACGATCGGATCTAGCAACTCAAATGACCAGTCGTCATCTCCATCCTGGTGAGCCATACCTGCAAATTATAAAAATGAAAGTTATATTTCAAATGCATATTGAAACAAATGCGTACAAATAACTACACAAGCATCATAACAATATATTGAAACAAATGCGTACAAATAACTACACAAGCATCATAACAATATATTGAAACAAATGCATACAAATAACACACAAGCATCATAACAATTTATTGAAACAAATTCCAATAATTTATGAAGCAATAACACTCACAATGACATACAACATGCTTACAACTAGGTAAAAAACAGAGTACATACAACACAAATTACATCAATAAAATATGAATTTGATATATACCATATGATAGTTCAAATAGCTTCTCTAGTAGTACGATGACGTTGTCCACCACGCCTTGCAGACGATGATGCCTCCCCCGCCGTCGGGTTGCCATCTCCTCATTCATTCTCTTCGTTTTGTGGCTGCCAGTTCTTGAATGTATGTCCTGTTTGCTTGCATAATGAATATTTCTTCACACGCTTACCAGCTTCAGATTCATTCATGTCATTTCTGATATGCCTTGTTTTGCGATGCCCTGCTTTGCATGTTCTTGCATCAAAATCAGGAACCCAGAACCTTTCATTGACCCTAGGAGTTGTGGTGAAAGAACTGACAACACCATAACCATAAAGCTCCTCGCTCCAAGTTGCCATCACGTTTTCCTTTGTAAAATATTCAGATAGATATGTACTGGGTCGCATTCCAAATAAGGCGCATGTGGCTATCAAATGAGAACATGGCCTATTCAAAAGGTAGGGTTTGTTACACGAGCATTTTCAGTTAGCCTGCAAGATGCACTCTTGGGTGATAAACTTCTAGTTTGTTCCACGCCATCCTTCATCTCTGCATATCACCTCGAAGCGCAGTGTTTGTGCACCTACTTTGATAGCTCTATGCTTGGCCGCCTTCTTACTCTTCTCATCCATGTATTTAGTGATCATGCTTGAGTACAATAGATTCTCATCTCTCATTACTACTTCAGCAGCTTGATGCCTATCCATAAATTACTTGGTTGTGCCCCGTAGCACTCCCTCAATAATTCCTACCAACGGGAGACACCTCATCCCTCTCATTATCCAGTTCGAGAAACAATTGATTGGCCTTTTCCTTCGACAACGATTCATCGCCAAATCTTCTGTTGGCAGAGAGAATTGTAACAACCCAAAATTTGGGTTTTCAAAAATCTTTTGTTTAGTTCATCTTTCCAAAAATCCCCGCGGATTTTCTCTCTTTAATAAAGCTTAATCTGAAATTTTCTAATGCTAAATAAATTAAATTTGACTAATATAAACTTCAATTAAAATAAATTTAGTTTTATTTGAGTTCATTGTGCTTCAAGGAATTTTCTGTAATTTTTTAAAGATTTTTCGGAGTTCATTTGCTATTTATTTGGAATTAATTTAAATTAAGCCTTTTGTTAAATTTAATTAAATACTGCAAAATTTTAAATAAAGTTTGGTTAAAAATATTTTATTCGAGCTCCAAATGTCTTAAAATATTTTCTAGAATTTTTTTAGAATTTTTCTAGTATTTTTATTGCTCTAAATGAATTATTTTAATTTCTGGAATTATTTTAATTCGGAAATTGGGCTAAATCGGCGTGGCAGCTCGAGAACCGCCACGTCATCGCCTAACCTCAGCCTTCCGATATCCATCCGACGCACTGAATCGCGCCACGTCACCCGTCTTGTTCATTGCACGCCGGTGTTCGATCCGATCCGTTTTCAATCCAAATCCGATTTTTCTTCGTGTTTCCTTGTATGGCACGACTCCTAGCCTATATATGTGTCCTAAGACCCTCCCACGCACCCCTAATCCCGAGCACCTCTCAAACCCTAAAAACCGCGGTAAATGCGTCTTCCGGCGCCGCCTCGCCGGCCGATTTTGGCATCGCGTTCCCCGTCATTCTGGTGAGTTTTTCTAAAATCCGCTCACTTCATCTCGTGCCATATAGTCCGATCTACCTCTCCACCAAATTTGGTGCTGTTTCACCAAGCAAATCAAAAGTTACGGCCGTTCCAATCTCGAATCTTGCCGTCGCCCGTTCTCCTTCGTTTTTGCGAGTTTGACCGTGAAATTTATTCTGTATACTCATCTTGATGTCCTCTACCTGGTGCTCACCCTAACTCAAGGTTTTGTCTATGGGATTGCTGCAGAAAATTCAATCTTCCCCGATTAGACTGCGTATGTACAGCAGAAAACTTCGTCGCGCGTTCCCCGTTGATCCAGAAGGTAAAACTCAGATCCGTTCATGTCATATTGTGCCAAATGATCCCAGATAGCTCTCTGTAAATTTTGGTTAGGTTTCAGACATTATCTTAATAGTTATGGCCGTTTGATCTATTAGCTTTAGCAGCCGTTCATCAGTAGTTTGTGATCTGTCCAGTGGGTTGCCGCCAAATCCGCTTATACCGTTGAGATCGTCAAGAATTAAAGATAAAGAGTAAAGAACAGTAAAAATCGCAAGGGCCAGGCAAGTTGTGCTTTGATCATATTGAACCCATGTTTATAAAATTGCTATATTTGTTGTAACATCCCAAAATTTGAAGTTTTGGAATGTTTGAATTCAAAATTTAACCATTTGCATTCTCTTGAATTAACTCCAGCTTAATTTGAATTTCTAAATAATAAAAGGATTTAATTTGGCTAAACTATTCATCAAACTTAAGAATTGATTTGCAAGAGGATCTTACCTACAAGGAGCAACCAGTGAGAATGTTGGATATAGCAGAGCGTATCACGAGAAGCAAGATCATCCGTTTTGCAAGGTCGGTGGAGCCATCATTCGAAGAGGAAGCAACTTGGGAGCGAGAAGAGGATCTGAAGTCCGAGTTTCCCCACCTATTCCTAGCTGCCCGAATCTCGGGTCGAGATTCCATTTAAGGGGAGGTTTGTAACATCCCAAAATTTGAAGTTTTGGAATGTTTGAATTCAAAATTTAACCATTTGCATTCTCTTGAATTAACTCGACTTAATTTGAATTTCTAAATAATAAAAGGATTTAATTTGGCTAAACTATTCATCAAACTTAAAATTTCAGTTCTTGTTGGGTTCCTTGTGCTCCAAGGAATTTTTACTGTATTTTTGGGGATTTTTCTGAATTTATTTGCTATTTATTTGAATTTATTCGCTTTTATTTGAATTTCTGGATTTTCTTAAATTTCAAAAGGTTTTATTTCGAAACCCTCTCGGGCGAATCTGCTCGGCCGGTTTTCACTCCCTTCGCCCGCCCGATTTTCCCTCGCGGCCCGCCGGCCAGCAGCATCCACGGCCGTCCGTCCGCGCGACGCGCGTGTGGTTCTGATGCGCCACGTCGCCGCCTCGCGAAACCCTAGCCGCCGTCGCCGCCGTCCGAGTTCGTGTCGGCGCCGTCTTGGAGTCCGTGCCCCGCACGCCTCCCGAGGGCTATAAATGCAGCGCTGCGCCCCGCCCGAGGTCCGCCGTCTCGCGCCGCACCCGTCGCCCCCTTCGCCATCGCTCGGAAGCCCGTCGTCTTCGTGTGAGACCTCGCCGTAGCTCCGCCGCCAAAAACCGAAGCTTTTCCCCGTCGTCTCGCCGCTCCGGTGCCTCTCCGCCGCAGCCGCGAGTCTCGTCGAGTTCGCCGCGACGTCCTCTTCTGGATCCGCAGCCGCGCGCGTCCGATCCATCGCGTCTTCTTCCCCGAGTCCGGTAAGCCTTGCGTCGTCGCCTCGCCGTCGACCTCCAGCGGCCGCGCTCCGCCGTTGGATCTCTAGCCGACGCGCCGGATTGCGCCACGCCTCTCCTCCCGCAGCAGCAGCGCGCGTGGCGTTCGATCGGCTCCCTCGTCCGTCGCGCGACACGTGGCGACCTCGTCGGCCGCAGCGTGGCGCCGGCGTCACCGCTTGCGTCGGCCTTCGCGTCGGCCGAACCGCCGCGTCGGCGCTGCGTCGGCCGTCGCGCAGGTGCCGCGGTGAACCGGCGCAGCGCCGTGGACCTTGTCCACCGTGAGCGGATGACGTCGGCGTTGCGCAATAAATCGCTTTTCAATACAAAAATAAATCCAAAAATTCGATTTTACGATTTTCGTATTTTCCTGAATTTAATCTTTGGAGGCCCGTTCTCGCTCATACGAACTCCGATTGAGGCGATTCAAGTTTCTAAATTTTCTAAAATCAAGATCTATCTTCCAGAGCCATTTATTTTCAGTTTTGAGCTTGTTTGAGTCTCTGTTTTGTATTTATTTGGTTTCGTTGCTTATTTTCCGTGAGCGCTAATTCCGAGGAGCAAGCGAAGATTTGAAGACCAAGATTCAGCACTAGATCAGCAAGGCAAGTCGTAACCTTTGATCATATTGATCCTATGTTTGCAAAGTAATTTATTTTATACACTTGCATGCTATTTACGTATCAATGTTTATTTAATGGGAGTAGATGTATGCCTAGTTGACATTATGCCACCTTGATTCGTTGTATGCCATGTATCCATTGTTAAACCTAGGTTGGGACATTACTAGTTGGACATAATCATAATACCAACATTGGGTTATCGTAGCTATGCTTAGACATGCTTACATATACGTTGGGATTCATGTCACATGTTGAATAATGTTAATCTTGACTTAATGAGATATTGAATCGTGGCCGTTAGCCACTGTTGTAAAATTTGTTGTACCATAGCGGGGTTTGCCATTGGTCTTGGTTGAGCAATTGTTTTCCCTCGGGCAAGTGATCGTGCGATAAAGGGGTGCTTTCTAGCACGTTGGGATGTGGATGTCTTGCCCGAGACAACTTAAGGACTTAATCTTGTGCGCCATTGAACTGGGTCTAATCGTACTACCACATGTGCGGAATGGGACGAGACCTAGGCGATTAATTTGTAATGTCTAGTCTTGAGTCACGCCAATGGTGGTGTGGGTTCGGGATGGACGGGTAGATTCACATGGCGCAAGAGGGGGCCTTATGGGCGAAACCTTAGCGGGCAGTACTGAGTTTAGACAATGCATTGTAAAGGCTCTGTCATGATATCTCTGCGACACACCAAAGGAAGTGTGTTAGTAACGTTTGCACAAAGAGATGTTCATGTCTTGTGGGTAAAGTTGTACAACCTCTGCAGAGTGTAAAACTATTCGAATAGCGCGTCATGGTCATGGACAAAGCAGGAATTTCACACGGGTATAGAGTGTTTCATGAAATGTGGAATGTGGAATTGTTGGGATGTGAGCAGGGAGTTCACTTTGTTTTGTTGTCTATCATTGATCTATCGATTATTTATTTATGTTTTCATAAATATGCTTTCAATCTATTTATTGTATTTCCATTCAAGTTATTGCTTTACGCAAAATAAACTATATAGCCATCCTTGTCAAGCCGTGCATAAATATATTGCATCAATTCCCTACGACTTCTTTGAGTACCTTTGTACTCACGGCTTTATGCCCTTGTTGATCGATTCTTGAAGGAGATAATGAATCTCATGAAGAGGAATTCTATGAAGACTACGTGGATTAGGAAGGCGTTCCCAGACGATTGCTGTGGCATGTCGAATAGTTCAAGTTATCTTTTCATTGCAATAGTATTTGTTTCTTAAGCCCTTAAGGCACAATGGTGTAAACATTGACCATAAGGTCGTTTGCTTTATTTAATAATAATTTGCTTCTTCTTAGTTAATTCGTTGTATGGAATGATATTACATCTGTGTTTCCACTGTGTGCACTAGCGTGATCTGGACTAGTGCAAGATACACGAGAGGTTTTGGATTTGTAAATCCGGGTCCCGACAGAGATGGTATCAGAGCCATATCGACTGTAGGTCGCTATCCTAGTTAGCATGGTCTTCAAAATTATTTTCTAAATTAAACCAACAAATTGGTACTTAATAGTTTTCGTCTCCTCTCAACTTATTCTTAGGTTCTTATTCCTTTCCTTTCTTTGAAACATGGTTTGAAATTTAAATTGATCTTATCCTATGAAACTTCTCAAAGCCTCGAGTCTTACGCAAGGAATCAAATCAAGGAAGATGATGATCAAGCCATCAAAGACATATCAGAAGCCTACCAAATAAGATAGGTTTTTGGTGCTCGTGGTGTTTGAGCATGTGTTACCCTTTTCGGTTTAGTTACGTTTAGTCCGCGTATACTAGGATTTTTCTTGTTGAGGCGTCCGTATGTTGTACACTTGCCTCAAGCACGGTGTTACAACCATACCTTTAATTGAAAAAAAAAAAAACTTGATTTGCCTCCTTAATTTGAAGCCTTTCGGTTGTATCCTTTTGTCCACAGGTATTACCTTCTCCCTAGATGATCTTACCACGCATCTCTGCTTTTCCTCTTACCTATCAAACCCTTGCGCTGCACCTCGGATGGTTGACACTGCGTTACGAGCGGTCGTGGATCGCCATGGATGCCAGTGCGGTGCCAACACCAACTCCAACCCCAATGCACCACCACCACCACCGTGACGGACGGAACATGGGACATTTTCTAGCGGCTCGGACTCGGCTTATGAACACAATGATGCGAACATGAACAACATGATGAATCGTGAGAACGCATCGCAGCTTGCTCTAGCCAATCTGTTGAACCAAAGCAAAACCAAGTCTGCTGCTGCACCTCCTCAAGTTCGTCTCGGTCAAGCTAGCGAAATTTATGAGGACTCGTCCGCCAACTTTCTCAACTCTTGAGAACCATTGGGCGCCGATGATTGGATCCGCTCCATTGAGAAGAAGCTTGAAATTGCCCAGTGCACCAATCGTGAGAACGTTCTCTATGCCGCTCATCACCGGAGGGCACCGCCACGAATGGTGGGAGAACTCTGATCTTGCCATGATGATCCTCGGACTATCACTTGGCGAGTTTTCACTTGCCGCCACGCTCATATCCCCGATGGCAAAGTTGAAATGAAGAAGAATGAGTTCCGAGACCTCAAGCAAGAAGGGATGTCAGTGAGTGAATACCTTAATAAGTTCACTCAACTCACTCGCTACGCACCAGAGGATGTAGCCACGATGATGCTCGTCGAAGAAATTCAAGCGTGGACTCAATCCGGATTAAAGGTGCAAGTCATTGGCAATGACTATGCAGATTTCCGACATCACGTAGATAAGGCTATGCTCATTGAGGAATCTCGTCGGAATTGGAAGAATCCGTAAGAGAAAGATGATGCGACATGGAGCCCATCGAGTCACCGTGAGAGTCGAACCAATGCTCAACGACTGCTCGCTTCACTCCTCCGAATACATTCGGGACCCTGCACGACACCTCGCCTCGCCTCCCTCGAGCAATCGCAACCCTAGCGCCAACACAATCCACCTCGGAGAAACGATAATCCAGTGCAGGAGTCACATGTTTCAATGTCATGAACTTGGTCACTATGCCAACAAGCGTCCAAGGAAGCAAGGCGTGGCGCGGTTCGTTTCAACTTGGGATCTCGCCACCAAGACCCCGCACGAGATCGGGGCGTGGAGTGCCCCAAACTCCTAATCAAGCCACGAGACTCCGCCTTTCTTTGGAAGAGGCGCGTGAATCACGTCACCACCGAGGATGCCCGATGCGCACGGGCGTCATACTAGGTAAGCTCCTAGTCAACTCGGCATCGCCATGGTTTTGTTTGATTACGGAGCTACGCGTTCGTTTGTTTCTCGGAGTTTTGCCGCAAATCATCAATTAAAGACAATGCCTCTTAAGATTGTTTTACTAGTGCAATCTCACGGTTACGATTTGAGTATGAACCAAGGCTGCCCCGAAGTTAAGATATTAATTGGAGGGGTAGAATTTCTAGCCAACCTTATTGTCCTAGACACCAAGTCCTAGATGTGATCCTAGGAATGGATTGGCTCTCCAAGAACCAAGCGATTTTGGATTGTGGGAATAGAGATCACCTTAACCACCCGATGGATCCAAGTTAAAAGTTCAAGCCGCTTGGATCAGTCAAAGGATTAAAGTTTGTAGTGCCAAAGGAATAAGCTTGGAAGATGTGCGATCGCGGTGAATTTCTGACGTGTTTCGGATGAGTTGCACAGGATGCCACCGGATCGAGATATAGAGTTCTTGATAGAACTAGTTCTGGAACATACCCATTTCCAAGAGACCTTATAGGATGCACGCTAATGAGTTAGCCAAGTAAAGAGACAGATTAAAGAGCCGCAAGATCAAGGATTTGTTCGACCAAGTTCTTCGCCATGGGGAGCACCAGTTCTTCTAGTTGAAAAGAAAGATGGAACCCAGAGAATGTGTGTAGATTATCGCTCACTCAATGAGGTCACCATCAAAAATAAGTACCCTCTGCCAAGAATCGATGATTTATTTGACCAACTTCAAGGAGCCGGAGTGTTCTCGAAATTGACTTAAGATCCAGGATACCACCAGTTGAAGATTCGTCAAGAGGATATACCCAAAACAGCTTTTGTTACTCGGTATGGACAGTATGAGTATACAGTGATGTCTTTTGGATTGACTAATGACCCTGCCTACTTCATGACCTTGATGAATAAGGTATTCATGGAATATCTGGACAAGTTTGTTGTTGTTTTCATTGGCGACATTCTAATCTACTCCAAAAGTGAGGAAGAACATGAGGAGCACTTGCGCCAAATTTTAACGAAGCTAAGAGAGAATCAGCTTTATGCAAAGTTTAGTAAATGTGAGTTCTGGATGAAAGAAGTTGCTTTCCTAGGACATGTCATATCAGGAGAAGGAGTCACTGTTGACCCTGGAAAGGTACGAGATGTGCTAAGTTGGGAGTCACCCAAGACGGTACCCCAAATCCGAAGTTTTCTTGGAATGGCGGGATATTATCGCCGTTTCATAGAAGGGTTTTCTAGAAAAGCTAGACCGCTCACTCAACTTTTAAAGAAGGAAAAGAAATTTGTTTGGACATCGGAGTGTGAGCAAAGTTTTCAAGAATTAAAGAAGTGTTTGACAAGCGCCCATGCTTATTCGCGGATAATAGGAAGGATTTTGAGATATTCGTGATGCATCCCGACAAGGACTCGGTTGTGTGCTAATGCAAGATAAGAAGGTTGTAGCGTATGCTTGCGACAACCGAGGCCACATGAAGTTAACTATCCTACCCATGATTTGGAATTAGCGGTAGTAGTGCATGCTTTAAAGATTTAGCGTCACTATCTCATTGGTAATCGTTGTGAAGTTTATCACGATCACAAGAGTTTGAAGTATATTTTTACCCAAGTGACCTCAATATGAGACAAAGAAGATGGTTGGAATTGATCAAGGACTATGACATTGGGATTCATTATCATCCGAGCAAGGCCAATGTCGTGGCCGATGCTTTGAGTAGAAAGAGCTCTTGCCATACTCGATGATTAAGGAAAGTCACCACCCTCTATAAGGAATTTGAAGCTTAGTTTGGAATTGATTCGGAGGGGTATTTAGCTACTTTGGAAGTCGCCCTCGTTGGAAGATCGATTCGAGAAGCACAGTAGATGATGCCGACATTAAGGAGATTAAGAGCAATATGAAGAAAGGAAAAGCCTCGTGTTTCTCTCAAGATGAACAAGGTACTATTTGGTATGAGAAGCGTATTTGCGTGCGGATCGAAAAGAGCTTAAGGAGTTGATTCTCAAGGAAGCGCATGAGACTTTATACTCCATTCATCTGGAAGTACCAAGATGTATCAAGACCTCAAGGAAAGGTATTGGTGGCCTAGTATGAAGCGTGAGATTGCAGAATATGTTGCACTTTGTGATGTCGCGGAAGGTCAAGGCGAGCATCGAGGCCACAGGATTGCTGCAGCCATTGAAGATTCAGTGGAAGTGGGAAGAAATTGGTATGGATTTCATTACGGATTTCCTAAAACCCAAGCGAGTTATGACTCGATCCGGGTAATAGTGGATCGATTGACTAAGGTAGCTCACTTCATTCGATTAAGACTACCTATGCGGGAGATAAATTAGCGAGTTATATATGTCAAGGATCGTCGGTCTTCACGGAGTGCCTAAGAAGATAGTGTCCGATAGAGGAACCCGGTTTACCTCTCGTTTTTGGCGAGTGCGCACGAAGCCATGGGAACTCATCTCGATTGATCGCCTATCACCCACAAGCAGATGGACGGTGGCGTGTGAATCGATTCTTGAGGATATGTTAAGAGCTTGTGCCTTGACTTATGGTGCCAAGTGGGACAAGTGTTTGCCCTATGCCGAAGTTTTAGACAACAATAGTTATCAAGCGATGCGCAAATGTCGCCTTTTGAAGCCTTATATGGAAGAAAGTGCGAACTCCTCTCAAGCTGGAAGGAGTCGGAGAAAGACAATTGTTTGGTCTGCCATATTGCAAGAAGTCGAAGAGCAAGTTCACTAATTGAGACAGGTTGAAGATAGCTCAAAGCGCATGAAGAGTTATGCGATAATCGTCGCAAAGATTTGAGTTTGAGCCCAATGATTATGTTTATCTCGAGTCACCCCTCTCAAAGGAGTTAAGAGATTTCAAGTAAAAGGAAAGCTTGCCCTAGATATGTGGGACCGTTCAAAATCTTGGAGCGAAGAGGCGAGGTTGCCTACAAGTTAGAATTGCCTCGATATTTTGGCCGGAATCCATGATGTGTTCCATGTATCGCAATTGAAGAAATGCTGCGTGTGCGGAAGAACAGATGCCATTGGAAGCCATTGATTTGCAAGAGGATCTTACCTACAAGGAGCAACGGTGAGAATGTTGGATATAGCGAGCGTATCACGAGAAGCAAGATCATCCGTTTTGCAAGGTCGGTGGAGCCATCATTGTAAGAGGAAGCAACTTGGGAGCGAGAAGAGGATCTCAAGTCCGAGTTTCCCCACCTATTCCTAGCTACCGAATCTCGGTCGAGATTCCATTTAAGGGAGGTTTGTAACATCCCAAAATTTGAAGTTTTGGAATGTTTGAATTCAAAATTTAACCATTTGCATTCTCTTGAATTAACTCCAGCTTAATTTGAATTTCTAAATAATAAAAGGATTTAATTTGGCTAAACTATTCATCGCGTTCCCCGTCATTCTGGTGAGTTTTTCTAAAATCCGCTCACTTCATCTCGTGCCATATAGTCCGATCTACCTCTCCACCAAATTTGGTGCTGTTTCACCAAGCAAATCAAAAGTTACGGCCGTTCCAATCTCGAATCTTGCCGTCGCCCGTTCTCCTTCGTTTTTGCGAGTTTGACCGTGAAATTTATTCTGTATACTCATCTTGATGTCCTCTACCTGGTGCTCACCCTAACTCAAGGTTTTGTCTATGGGATTGCTGCAGAAAATTCAATCTTCCCCGATTAGACTGCGTATGTACAGCAGAAAACTTCGTCGCGCGTTCCCCGTTGATCCAGAAGGTAAAACTCAGATCCGTTCATGTCATATTGTGCCAAATGATCCCAGATAGCTCTCTGTAAATTTTGGTTAGGTTTCAGACATTATCTTAATAGTTATGGCCGTTTGATCTATTAGCTTTAGCGTTAGTTCATCGATAGTTTGTGATCATCCGATGGGTTGCCGCCAAATCCGCTTATACCGTTGAGATCGTCAAGAATTAAAGATAAAGAGTAAAGAAACGATAAAAATCGCAAGGGCCAGGCAAGTTGTGCTTTGATCATATTGAACCCATGTTTATAAAATTGCTATATTTGTTGTAACATCCCAAAATTTGAAGTTTTGGAATGTTTGAATTCAAAATTTAACCATTTGCATTCTCTTGAATTAACTCCAGCTTAATTTGAATTTCTAAATAATAAAAGGATTTAATTTGGCTAAACTATTCATCAAACTTAAGAATTGATTTGCAAGAGGATCTTACCTACAAGGAGCAACCAGTGAGAATGTTGGATATAGCAGAGCGTATCACGAGAAGCAAGATCATCCGTTTTTGCAAGGTCCAGTGGAGCCATCATTCAGAAGAGGAAGCAACTTGGGAGCGAGAAGAGGATCTGAAGTCCGAGTTTCCCCACCTATTCCCTAGCCAGCCAGAATCTCGGGGTCGAGATTCCATTTAAGGGGGGGAGGTTTGTAACATCCCAAAATTTGAAGTTTTGGAATGTTTGAATTCAAAATTTAACCATTTGCATTCTCTTGAATTAACTCCAGCTTAATTTGAATTTCTAAATAATAAAAGGATTTAATTTGGCTAAACTATTCATCAAACTTAAGAATTTCAGTTCTTGTTGGGTTCCTTGTGCTCCAAGGAATTTTTCTGTATTTTTGGGGATTTTTCTGAATTTATTTGCTATTTATTTGAATTTATTCGCTTTTATTTGAATTTCTGATTTTCTTAAATTTCAAAAGGTTTTATTTCTGAAACCCTCTCGGGCGAATCTGCTCGGCCCGGTTTTCCAACTCCTTCGCCGGCCTAGTTTTCCCTCGCGGCCCACCCGGCCACCAGCATACACGGCCGTCCGTCTGCGCTGACAGCGTGTGGTTCTGATTATGCCACGTCGCCGCCTCGCGAAACCCTAGCCGCCGTCGCCGCCGTCCGAGTTCGTGTCGGCGCCGTCTTGAGTCCGTGCCCGCCGCGCCTCCGAGGGCTATAAATCAGTGCTGCGCCCGCCGAGGTCCGCCGTCTCGCGCCGCACCTGTCGCCCCCGCCGCCATCGCTCGGAAGCCCGTCGTCTTCGTGTGAGACCTCGCCGTAGCTCCGCCGCCAAAAACGAAGCTTTTCCCGTCGTCTCGCCGCTCGGTGCCTCTCCGCGCGGCCGCGAAGTCTCGTCGAGTTCGCCGCGGCGTCCTCTTCAGATCCGCAGCGCGCGTCCGATCCATCGCGTCTTCGCCGTCGCGCGCGTCTTCTTCCCGAGTCCGGTAAGCCTTGCGTCGTCGCCTGCGCCGTCGACCTCCGGCCGCCGCGCTCGCCGTTGGATCTCTAGCCGACGCGCGGATTGCGCCACGCCTCTCCTCCGCAAGCGGCGCGCGGCGTGGCGTTCGATCTGGCTCCCTCGTCCGATCGCGCGACACGTGGCGACCTCGTCGGCCGCGCCGCGTGGCCGCCGCGTCACCGCTTGCGTCGGCCTTCGCGTCGGCCGAGCGCCAGCGTCGATGCTGCGTCGGCCGTCGCCGGTGCCGCGGTGAACCGGCGCAGCGCCGTGGACCTTGTCCACCGTGAGCGGATGACGTCGGCGTTGCGCAATAAATCGCTTTTTCAAGATACAAAAATAAATCCAAAAATTCTGATTTTCTGTATTTTCCTGAATTTAATCTTTGGAGGCCGTTCTCGCTCATACGAACTCCGATTGAGGCGATTCAAGTTTCTAAATTTTCTAAAATCAAGATCTATCTTCCAGAGCCATTTATTTTCAGTTTTGAGCTTGTTTGAGTCTCTGTTTTGTATTTATTTGGTTTCGTTGCTTATTTTCCGGTGACGCTAATTCCGAGGAGCAAGCGAAGATTTGAAGACCAAGATTCAAAGACTAGATCAGCAAGGCAAGTCGTAACCTTTGATCATATTGATCCTATGTTTGCAAAGTAATTTATTTTATACACTTGCATGCTATTTACGTATCAATGTTTATTTAATGGGAGTAGATGTATGCCTAGTTGACATTATGCCACCTTGATTCGTTGTATGCCATGTATCCATTGTTAAACCTAGGTTGGGACATTACTAGTTGGACATAATCATAATACCAACATTGGGTTATCGTAGCTATGCTTAGACATGCTTACATATACGTTGGGATTCATGTCACATGTTGAATAATGTTAATCTTGACTTAATGAGATATTGAATCGTGGCCGTTAGCCACTGTTGTAAAATTTGTTGTACCATGGCGGGTTTGCCATTGGTCTTGGTTGAACAATTGTTTTCCTCGGGCAAGTGATCGTGCGATAAAGGGGTGCTTTCTAGCACGTTGGGATGTGGATGTCTTGCTGAGACAACTTAAGGACTTAATCTTGTGCGCCATTGAACTGGGTCTAATCGTACTACCACATGTGCGGAATGGGACAGACCTAGGTGATTAATTTGTAATGTCTAGTCTTGAGTACGCCAATGGTGGTGTGGGTTCGGGATGGACGGGTAGATTCACATGGCGCAAGAGGGGCCTTATGGGCGAAACCTTAGCGAGCGTCTTGAGTTTAGACAATGCATTGTAAAGGCTCACATGATATCTCTGCGACACACCAAAGGAAGTGTGTTAGTAACGTTTGCACAAAGAGATGTTCATGTCTTGTGGGTAAAGTTGTACAACCTCTGCAGAGTGTAAAACTATTCGAATAGCGCGTCATGATCATGGACAAAGCCCGGAATTTCACACGGGTATAGAGTGTTTCATGAAATGTGGAATGTGGAATTGTTGGGATGTGAGCGGGAGTTCACTTGTTGTTTTGTTGTCTATCATTGATCTATCGATTATTTATTTATGTTTTCATAAATATGCTTTCAATCTATTTATTGTATTTCCATTCAAGTTATTGCTTTACGCAAAATAAACTATATAGCCATCCTTGTCAAGCCGTGCATAAATATATTGCATCAATTCCCTACGACTTCTTTGAGTACCTTTGTACTCACGGCTTTATGCCCTTGTTGATCGATTCTTTGAAGGAGATAATGAATCTCATGAAGAGGAATTCTATGAAGACTACGTGGATTAGGAAGGCGTTCCCAGACGATTGCACGTGGCATGTCGAATGGTTCAAGTTATCTTTTCATTGCAATAGTATTTATTTCTTAAGCCCTTAAGGCACAATGGTGTAAACATTGACCATAAGGTCGTTGCTTTATTTAATAATAATTTGCTTCTTCTTAGTTAATTCGTTGTATGGAATGATATTACATCGTGTTTCCATTGTGTGCACTAGCGTGATCTGGACTAGTGCGGATATACGAGGGGGTTTGGTTTGTAAATCCGGGTCCCGACATTTGTTTTACCCTATTGCATATTATTTCAATTATACAATTGTTTCAAATTAAATTGGGACTTAGCTATTATACCAATTTGATCTATACCCTACCTTGCCATTGTATGCCATGATCTAATTGTCACCCTAGGATGGTTAATTAATAGTTGGTTAATATTGATAATCGACATGGGCTGGTTAGACCGTCGTAGATTGCTTAGCCATGCCACGTCATCACATGTGTCCGAATGTTGATACTTAATCTTGACTAATGGAATATGGAATAATGTGTATGAATTGGTGTGTCATGTGTTGTCACACAGTGATATTAAGTTGTCGTGGCGAGGAGGTCACACAACTAGATTGAAATGTTGGTGGCACGTGGTGCTTGGTAATCAAGCGGGTGGTAATGATTTAGATTGGGGCAAGTGGCAAGGAGCAAGTGTGCCAAGGTGGGCCAGATTGGTAGGGGTATGTGGAAGTCTTGCCTTGGTCATTTAAGGACTTAACCTTGCAAGCCTTTGACTGAGTCTCTCTGCAACCACATGTGCGGAATGAGACACCTAGGTGATTAATTAGTAATGTTTTAGCTTGGTACTACCATTGGCGGTGTGAGTCCGGGTGTGCGGATTAACTCACATGGCGCAAGAGGGGGCCCTGTCGTGGTGGTTTAACCCTTGATGTTGAAACCTCGTGGGTAATCTTGGGTTAAGGCGAGCTTTGTAAAGGCTTTGTCATGATCTCTCCGCCGATACACCAAAGGAAGTGTGTTAATTGCATGGCACTAAGAGACGATCATGTCGTGTGGGTAAAGTGCATAACCTCTGCAGTGTAAAACTATTGAATAGCCGTGCTCATGTATTGAGCAATGCTCGGAATTACGATTAAGGGTTAGACTTTTGCAAAACAAAACTTGGGATGGATGGCGGTTGCCATGGTAAGTTGGAACTTGATTAAGGATTGGAACTTGGTTTACTTGAGAAATGTCAATCTATTTATTACGCTTATTTGTTTTATTGTCTTTACAATCTATTTATCAGTAATTGTTCTCAAATCTTTGCTTTCTTGCAAAATAACCATGATAAGCCATTCCTTGGAATAAGCCTTGCATATAGTTATATTAGACTTACATTCTGTGCACAACTTGTTGAGTGCTTTATGTACTCACCCTTGCCATCAACAAAATCATCAGTTGAGGAGAAGACTACAACTTCAAAGGAGGAGAAGTTCCACGAGGGGGCGAATATCTAGGAGTTGAACCTTGTCAGTTGCCTGTGGCATATTGATGGGATTCGTCGATGTTCTTCATTCCGCTGCTATTTATTTAATTTGAGTTGAATCCACCAAGGCCTCGCAAGTGTAAGTTTGACCTTAAGGTCGTTCAATAGTTCTATATTAATAAATGAAGTCTTTGTTTATTATTCCGCTGTGTATGATTGTGATATTTCATCAATGTTGAGACTGTGTGCACTAGCATGATCCTGGACTAGTGCTGAATACACAGAGGGTCCGAATTTGCATATTCGGGTCCCGACAAGAATAGAGGCTCCGCCTACTCCTGTGTATCACTGCTATTAGCCTTGTTCGTCTGCTTCTCTTTGTGTTTTCTTGTTAGCTCATCAAGATTCTTCCATAGAGTACGTAACTTATTCTCTTGGTTCTACTTACATAGTCTCTTGAACATGTTCATCAGTTCCTTGTTCTTGAATTGCTTATAGAAGTTCGCACCCAAATACCTTATGCACCATCGGCTCTGCAAGTCAGGCCATGGAAATGGCTCCTCTTCCCCTGTTTGCAACTTCTTGATAGCACTAAGCAGACCAGCATGCTTGTCATGCAGTATGCACACATCTTGACGAGTTTTCACCACCCCAATCTTCAAGTTCTGTAGGAACCACAACCAACTCTCATAGTTCTCGCTTTCTACAAAGGAGAAAGCAACAGGAAGAATCTGGTTGTTTCCATCAACACTCACAGCTGTCATTATTTGCCCTTTGTATTTCCAATTAAGAAAGTGCCGTCCAAGCACAAGAATGGACGACAGTGATAGAACGCCTTAATGCAACCTCCGAATGCGAAGAAAACTCTCTTTAGATGCCTCTTGGTCGGCCACTTTCTTGACGGACAGTCCTGATAATCATAATAAGTGGCAGGATTTCTTCCCTGAATACAACTGAGCAGTGCGAGCAGATTATGGTAGGAGTCTTCAAATTTCCCAAACCTCATTTCTAGGGCCTTCTATTTCGCCCTCCATGCCATCCCGTAGCTAATTGTGTACTGCTATCTATTCTCGATAGCTCGGATAATAGCACGAGGCTCAAAATTGAGGTTCTCCACTATCTCTGGGTACATGATATTTGCGTATACCCAGATGACAGGTTCTTGTGAGCCATTAGGGTTTCTTCAGTCATACGGCTATGCTGCTCAACCTTCGAACATAGCTAGTGGGTGCCCCATTTGGGCTTGTACGCGTGCACTCTCCAGGGGCACCCATGGATCTCGCACACCACGTCATAGCAGGTTGGGGTGGACTTCTTAACCCTAAATGTCCTTCTTAATGATAAGGACTATAACATCCCAAAATTCATCTAAATAATTATTTCATTGTCATTTGTGCATTTTATGATTTTTCTGGAATTTATTTGGATTTTTCTAGATTTATTGGAATTAATTGCAAATTAAGTGTTTTGGCCTTTTGTTGAGAACTATTTAAATTTGTGCAAAGTTAAAATAAAGTTTTGCCAAAGATATTTTATCTGAGTTCAAAATGTCTCAAAGTATTTTTGAGAATTTTCTTGGAATTTTCCTGGTTATTTTATTGCCTGAAACAAATCAAATGATTTTCTGTAATTATTTTAAATGAGAAACTCTTTAAAAAAAACCCATGAACAGTGTCGGGCGGCCAAATGAATCATGCGGCCCGACAGCCAGCAAACCCGTTTTGCCGCCGAAACCCTAACCCTAATCCGCCGACCGTTGGATCGAGATCCAACGGCCGTGCTTTCGCCGCGTCGCCAAGCGCTCAGGGCCGTTGGTTGAGTGCTGCGTGGACGCTCCGGATGAGGCCGCGTCTCTCTCCGTATCGCCGCCGGAGTCCACCGCCGCCACGCAACCAACTCCGAAATCCGCGCTGCGCATGCCTCCCCGTGCGCCTATTTAAAGCACCGACACGGGCGCTGAAATCCCCACCTCGTGCCGCGTGTTTTCCGCAACTCCCGAGCCCTGTGCCGTCGTCGTCTGTGCGTGGGAGCTCGTTGGAGTTGAAGGAGGTGGCCGCTGCGGTTTTTGCCCAAGAACGCCGCTGTTTCGCCGTCTCCGCCGTTCAAGAGCCAGAGCCGAAGACCCCACTCCGAGACGCGTTCGCGCTGCTGCTTTTTGTCGTCGGGGAGCACCGTTGCGCCGTCGTTGGAGTCGTCGTCTTCAAGTCTGGCGAGAACACCGCCGTCACGCCTCCATAGCCAGGTCTAGAAGTTTCGGGCCGTCAGATTTAGATCCTTCGGTCAACGCGCTGCCACGTCGCAAGCAACCGGTGGCCATCCGATCCATCTTTATCGGGCCAGATCGAGCCGCGTGTGTGAACCAATCGGGCGCCGCCGCGTGTCGGGCGTTGAGGCCGAAGCGTCATGGACCAAGTCCACCGTGGTCCAGCGCCACGCTGTGGACCGAGTCTATGCGCCGAGACACGCGTCACATTCTGGTTGGTTCCAGATCTTCGCTGACGTCATGCTTGCGTCATAATTGTGTTTTCAATTGGAAAATAATCCGATGGGAAATTCTGCATTGCTGACATCATCATGAGGTCACGCTGACGTCATAAATCATTTTTTTTTCAGTTTAAAAATATTTCGGTTTATTCTGATTTTCTATTTTCTGTAATTTCAGTATTTATTCAAACTTCAAAAGGCTATAACTTTTGCATCTTAACTCGGATTTGAGTGATTCAAATTTTTAAAAATTTGTAAAATTGAGATCTATTTAATGGTGAATTTTAATTGATTTTTGGAGTTCATTTGCTCTCTGTTTTGGTATTTATTTGCTTTTCTCCTTGATGCAGCGTAGACGTTGAATTGTGCGACGCTTGGAGGAAGATCCAAAGAACTCAAGAGCAAGCTCCGATCAAGATCGGGACCTATTCCAAGGCAAGTTGTGCTTTGATCATGTTGAACCCATGTTTGTAAAATTGCTTTAATTGTTTTACCCTATTGCATATTATTTCAAGTATATAGTTGTTTCAAATTAAATTGGGCTTAGCTATTATACCAAATTGATCTATACCCTACCTTGTCATCGTATGCCATGATCTATTGTCACCCTAGTTTGGTTCAATATAGTTGGTTAGTAATGATAATCAACATGGGATGGTTAGACCGTATTAGTTGCTTAGCCATGCCACGTCATCACATGTGTTGGATGAAGGGAAACGCGGTATGCTACGCTAGCACAAAAAAAAAACTACCGCGCAACCAGAAAGCTACTCGCAAGAAGGGGATCATAGATAAGATTACCACTAGACGCGATTCATGGAATCCTTCGCGTCGATGTAGTGGTTCGTCCTCGCCGCGATCGTTGCGTCGATGTAGTGGATCGTCCTCGCCTCGCCATGGATCGTCCTCCCACGCCAGCGATCGCGCGCAGCGTCACCGCATGAGTCCACATGTCCAGAGATGGAACGCCAGGCGTCGTGTGCAAGCACCTAGTCGCTCGGCGAGGCGCGAGAGGAGGAGGCTAGGGTTTCAAGTGAATCAAACCTAAACCGTGGAAAGCACACTCTGCGCCTCCTCCTCCCTCCTTATATAGCCACGAGATGAAACCTAAACCAGGGCCCACCAAAGATGCTAAGCCCACGAGGTTCATTAATTACGGATCCAATCCAAATTAATGCGTCCCACCATTAAGTGTGTGACCTGCGGTTCACATACGTTTGGACATGGATTCGAAAACTCCTTTTCAATCCAATAGTTGGTAGCGGCTTCTTGCAAAGTATGCCAACTCCCAAACATACTGTGATCAAATCGAATGTAACCTATCAAAAGAACTCATGTAATAATCCCTTTGCCAAGTATATGAAGATTGATCTCAAGGCGAGAAGCATGTCATCCTTTGATGATTCAATCCATCTCTCGTATCCGTGATATATTAATAAGTTGTGATTGACTCCTCAATCACGGCATGGCCATGCACTTTCTTAATCATATCACACGAGTGGCCTTGTCATATATCTCCGTTTCATTGGAGTGGCAAATTCCATCTTGATTTGCTCACTTCCCTCTTGCGTTTCATAGTAAACATGAAAGCTACCTTTATAACTATCCGGTTAGGAAGTAGTGTTTGATAGCCCCAAGGAAAACTATTACACATGTAGGGAATATGACAATCTCAGGTCTAAGGATCATACATCTTCTAGGTATGAGATACATGATGACACATAAGAATGAAACATTCTCGCGAGTGTCCCATAGCGGTCTATCTAACCCATGTTCTTCAACATGGTCCACAATGTAGAGATGATATCTCCATATCCCATGATCTATGAAGCATGATCATCGATCACTACATGTCTTGATCTATTCATCGTAGTCCTATAACGATGATATCCGATCAGAGATATTTATCGAATTACATCATTAAGTAAAGAGCTTCATAATCAAGTCACATACTTGTTGATCAATACAATGATATACATTCATTGGACCAATAATCATATTATTATTCATAAACATAGTCATGTTACAATCATCTAAATGATTGCCTCAAGGGCATAACACTAACATTGGAATCATTAATAATTAATCTTGATTAATGGAATATGGAACAATGTTATGAACTTGTGTGTCATGTGGGATCACACGTTGAGATTGAGTTGTTTGTGGCGAGTCATGTCACGCAACGATGTTGAATTGTTGATGGCACGTGGTGCTTGGTAATCAACTTGGGTGATATTCACTTAGATTGGGGCAAGTGACAAGGGGTGAGTATGCCAATGTGGGCCCTATGGACAGAGGGTATGTCGATGTCTTGCCCTGATCACTCTATGGACTTAACCTTGCAAGCCTTTGACCTGAGTCAATCATGCAACCACATGTCTGGTATGGGCCAGCCTAGCTGAGTAATTTGCAATGTCTTAACTTTGGTACTATCGTGGTCGGTGTGAGTTCCCGAGTTATGGAGTAATTCACATGGCGCAAGAGGGGGGCCCTGGATGTGGCAACCAGTCCCACCAGTGTTGAAACCTTAGCGGGTGGTACCGGGTTAAGCCAGCGCATTGTAAAGGCTTTGTTATAATCACTTGCCTTTGTGGTGTATGGTTGTATCGCGTGGGTAAAGTGTATAACCTCTGCAGAGTGTGAAACTATTCGGATAGCCGTGCTCGCGGTATTGAGCAATGCTCAGGAATTACAGTTAAGGGTTAGCTTAATTAAATGAACAACTTGGTTGGGATGGCAGAATGCTATGTGGAAGATGGAATTTGATTTAGGATTGGAAACTGGTTTACTTCTGAATCTATTTATTATTATTTGTTTTACAGTCTTTACAATCTATTTACTATATTGGTTCATAAATGCTGCTTATTGGAAATTAGCCATGATAGCCTATCCTTTGGAATAAGCCTGGCATATAGTTACATAGAACTGCATTCTGTGCACAACTTGTTGAGTGCTTTAAGTACTCACCCTTGCCAACACCAATAATCAACAGTCAAAGAATCTACACCTGTGTTGGAGAAGGAGTTCCAAGAGGATGCGAGTCATTAGGGTCCGAGCCTTGTTGGTTGCCTGTGGTGAACCGATGAGCTATCTACGTTTTCTACTTTCCGCTGCTTAATTCTTAGCTTATATTTCCAGTCTTGCCCTGCGTGACTTAATAATGTAAGTTGGTCATAAGATCATACATTTAGCTAGATCAATAAATGAATTACTATTTCTATTATCGTTGAGTATGATGTGATATGTACCAATGTTGAGCTGTGTGCACTAGCGTTGATCCTGGGACTAGTGCGGTAAACACAGTGGGTTCGAATCAGTGGATTCGGGTCCTTACAAGGACCAATCTTTCACAGCATCCTGCACTGCCTCTTTTGTCGGGTATATACTGTTAGGCCTAAACTCATTGTCACTATACTACCATGGTGTATCATTGCTTTCATTCACAACCATCTTATTAAATTGATGCGTGCTCCAATCTGTTGGCACACGCGGCTTCGTACCTTCATCTTCCTCATCCGAGTCATTGTCGTCTTCCACTTCTGCTCTGGTGTATTCAAGGTCTTCCTCTTCCATCATTACTGTTATTTCATCAATTTCCTCACCTTCGTCTACTTGTACCTGCAATTTTTGTCCAATGGTTCCATCATCCTCTCCAACCTCAACTTGTTCACGACTTTGGTAAATGATGTCCTCGTTGCATTCCTGAACATGCTGCTCATGGCTAGATTCACCGGTGTCCAACTTATTTCGAGGCTCACTACACTCACCGGTGTCCAACTGCTACTATGGGGCAACAACCCTATCATATGCTTGCACTAAAAGCACACGAAACCATCTACGTTGCTTTGCCCCCATCACATATGACCTCCACGATGCAGTTCCCTTCACCTCAACTAACTCCCAATAAACAGGATCACTTCGCATAGTACAAAGGCAAAATAACTTCATCTGGCACTTCTCTGGTTCCATCTAAAAAGTATAATACAACCAATTCAACATAGTAGAAAATGTACGCTCTTCGACCCTACTTAAACTTCTGTCCACATACTAAAAGTTACTCAGATCCGCACCCTCTAAACCATACATGACAACCCTTCTCCATAATAGATTCTAAATGGAACTTGTTCTGACATATCTATGAATCGATTCATTAACCCACGAATCAATTACTTTTCATAAAAATACTATATCTATTTGATCAAAAAAATCTAGTTCTATCTATATGTACACTTCGAAAAATATATATCTATCTACATTCGTAAAAATATACATCTCTCTACTTCTATTTGTAAAAAACATCTACACTCCTAAAAATATATATCTATGTACTTCTATCTTTTAAAAAAAATCTACACTACTAAAAAAACATATCTACATCTATCTGTAAAAAATATCTACATTCCTAAAAATATATTATTATTCCTAAAAATATCTACGTACATGTATTTTTACGAACTAACTAAATTACTAAAAATATACAAAATCTATCCATAACCTCTAAATCTAACTAGATCTAAATTTTTTTCTAACCTACAATGGTTTATTGCTTAATAAAATAAACAGAAAAAAATTTTACCTGCATGGCTACAAATTTCTTCTCCTCTCTCCTTTCCTTCTCTCCCTCCCTTCCTTTTTCTCTCCTCTCCCTCCCACTCCTCTCATTTCTCTCGACTGGGTTGGCTGAAACGAGATGAGCTCATGTGGCTACAGTGCCCGCGACGCGATTAAAAAGCCATCCTCTGTCGCCCGTTGGTTTGGCGACAGAGGCCCTCACCCTCTCTGTAGCCAAACCAACGGTCAATTTATTACCTATCACCCTATGGTTGGGCGACAGGGGGAGGCGAAGCGATCCTCGCTTATGTGGCGTCGACATGGCCATCAGTCGCCAATTCAAAGGGCGACACATACCTTAGTCGCCCTTTGAACGGGCGACATTTCCATCTCTCTTTCTCAAAGGGTGATAGGTATATTTTTGCAATTTTTTCAGATCGAGGTATATTTTCTGCAATTTGAATAAAAAATGTATTATTTAAAAAATTTCGTTAGTATTGTGTGCTTAGGATAATGAGAGTTTTAATTGTCTTTTGAGTGTGCAGTATGCATTGCATTTCCCTTAGGCACTTATGAGCAACCATACCAAGTATTTAATAAAGTCTTTATATTTTGAGTTTGGATTAAAAACTTTTCCCCGCATAAGTTCTTATATTGAGGCAGATGATTGGCTTAGGACAATTGAGAGGAAGCTGCATATCACTCTGTGTGTGGGAAATGAGAATGTGCTTTATGCTTCTCACCAGCTTGAAGGTACAGCTACTGAATGGTGGGAGAATTACTTTGCATCATAGGAGAACCACACAAGAGATTACTTGGGAAGAATTTTCTGCTGCTTTTCACCAGTACCATGTTCCTAAAGGTTTCATGGACTTGAAGAAGGAAGAATTCAAAACCATCAAGCACTGAGGCTAGTGTGTGGCAGATTATTTAAACATGTTTAATCAGCTTGCTCATTATGCACCTGAAGATGTTGCAACAGACAAGGCAAGACAGTCTTGCTTCATGAAGGGACTAAATTATAGACTACAAGTGGGGTTGATTACCCACAATTTTCCTGACTCCAAGAGTTGGTCAACAAGGCCCTTATTCTGGAAGATAAGCACAAGGAGCTGGACAACAACCGCAAGCGCAGAATGGAACAGTAGGGACCTCGTAAGGACAGTAGAGGGTGAGAGTTGCATCGCATCAGTTTGTCAGATTTTAGCCCAAAACTATATTCTAGACACCATCTCCTGCACCGCGTCCCAGTGGACAGAAATTTCAAACCCCTGTTCAGGCAAACAATGCACAAGGAGGAAGTCGACAGTCATGCACTGTTTCAATTGCAATGAGCCAGGTCACTTTGCCAATAGCTGTTTGAAGAGAGGAGGTGTTACGCCTGTCCGCTTCAACCTTGGTCCTACACCTACCAAGATGCCTACACCAGGAATGAACTGTGGAGCTATTCAGGTTGGAGCTACACCCCAAGCCATGATGAGAGGTCGTGTCAACCATATCACGACTGATGAAGCCCAGGAAGCATCGGACATCGTGCTGGGTAAGTTCCTAGTTACTTAGTACATGCAATAGTTTTGTTTGATTCTGGAGCTTCACATTCTTTTATTTCTCAAGATTTTGTTATTGGTAACGAGTTAGAGGTTATGAATCTTAAGTGCATGCTTTTTTTCCAATCCCTTGGATTAGAACTTAGATCTAACCTAAGATGCATGGGAGTTAAGATGCTCATGGATGGAATAGAATTCCTAGCAAACATCATTATTTTGGATACCCAGACATTAGATGTTATCCTTGGAATGGATTGGTTATCCAAACACAAGGTTGTGTTGGATTGTAGATGAAGAGTTGTGTCAATTGAAAGCCCAAGAGATGAAAGAGTGGAGTTTTAAGCGACCGCAGATCCCGATGGTCAGCTAATGGTTAATAGTGTTAAAGCTATCAGTTTGGAAGAAGTACCAGTTGTTAGTGAATATCTAGATGTTTTTCTTGAAGATTTACCTAGAATGCCACAAATCAAGATATCAAGTTTGTGATTGAATTGGTGACCGGTACAACCCCAATAGCCAAGAGACCGTATCGTATGCCTACAGATGAGCTAGTAGAAACGAAGAAGCAGATTGAGGAATTGCTAGAAAAAGGTTTCGTAAGACCTAGTTCGTGTTAGTGTTATGCCCTTGAGGCAATCATTTAGATGATTGTAACATGACTATGTTTATGAATAATAATATGATTATTGGTCCAATGAATGTATATCATTGTATTGATCAACAAGTATGTGACTTGCTTATGAAGCTCTTTACTTATTGATATAATTCGATAAATATCTATGATCGGATATCATCGTATAGGACAACGATGAATAGATCAGCACATGTAGTGATCGATGATCATGCTTCATAGATCATGGGATATGGAGATATCATCTATACATTGTGGACGCATGTTGAAGAATATGGGTTAGATAGACCCGCCATGGGACACCGTGAGAATGTTTCATTCTTATGTGTCATCAGTGTATCTCATACATAGTAAATGTATGATCCTTAGACCTAAGATTGTCATATTCCCTACATGTGTAATAGTTTTCCTTGGGGCTATCAAACACTACTTCCTAACTGGATAGTTATAAAGGTAGCTTTCATGTTTACTATGAAACGTGTAGAGGGAAGTGAGCAGTCAAGATGGAATTTGCCACTCCAATGAAACGGAGATATATGACAAGGCCACTCGTGTGAAATGATTAAGGAAGTGCATGGCCATGCCGTGATTGAGGAGTCAATCACAACTTATTAATATATCATGGATACGAGAGATGGATTGAATCATCAAAGGATGACATGCTTCTCGCCTTGAGTTCAATTTTCACATACATGGCAAAGGTATTATTACGTGAGTACTTTTGATAGGTTCTGTCCGATTTGATCATAGTATGTTTGGGAGTTGGCATACTTTGCAAGGAGCCGCTACCAACTATTGGATTGAAAAGGAGTTTTTTGAATCCATGTCCAAACGTACGTGAACCTGCAGGGTCACACACTTAATGGGCTGGGATGCATTAATTTGGATTGATCCGTAATTAATGGACCTCGTGGGCTTAGCACGATGGGCCTTGGTTTAGGGTTTCATCTCGTGGCTATATAAGGAGGGGAGGAGGGTGGGCACAGGGTGTGCTTTCCACGGTTTAGAAGTGATTCACCCGAAACCCTAGCCTCCTCCTCTCGCTGCCCCTGCCGAGCGACTAGGTGCTTGCACACCGACGCACGGCGTTCCATCCCTGGACGTGTGGACTACTGCGGTGACGCTGCTGCGACTGCGGCGTGGGAGGACGATCCACGGCGTGGCGAGGATGATCCGCTCCATCGACGCAACGACTGTGGCGAGGATGATCCACTACATCGACGCGCAAAGGATTTCACAACTGTGCGTCTAGTGATAATGTAATCTGTGATCCCCTTCTTGCGAGTAGCTTTCTGGTTGTGCGGTAGATTTCTTTTTGTGCTAGTGTAGCATACCGCGTTCCTCTTCAGTTGTATCAGAGCCATCTCGTATAGGTTTGTGATCTGGATGTTGCACATATGATGTGTGAGGGTAGTAGATTGGATCTATTACATGTTCAGCTGGTTCATATGATGAATTGGTGATAGCAGCCATCGATGAGATTGATCGGTTTAGGGTTTGAGGAAAGTGCAAACCGACTCAATCTTGATTTGGGTGAGTCCGTTCATAGTACGACGTTACCCTTACCGGTCGGGTTACCGCCATCAGGGTTTCTGAAACGTATCCATATGGGACCAAGCCAATCAGATTGAGTTGGATTGGGTCAATCTGGTTGATCCATGGTAAGCGTAAATCGATTCAATATTGATTTGGGTGAGTCCGTTCGTGGTACGATGTTGCCCTTACCGGTCGGGATACCGCCATCAGGGTTTCTGAAACATAACCATATGGGACCAAGCCAATCATATTAGATCGGATTGGGTCAATCTGGTTGATCCGTGGAAATTTTGAGGGTGTTTTCCCATGACAGAAGACATGCCTCTAATTTTTTTTGAAGGGCGCTACTCTCGGACCCCGCCCACTGACCGGCCAGCAGGATCACCGCCAGGGGCGCTGCCCCTCAGACCCCGGAGTCATAGGGTTGCTTTTGTTTAACTCGTTTTTGCAGGGAATTATGTGAAATAGTATGGCCTATGTGTATGTGATGCATGTAATTTCCACATGGCCTGCGTGTGTCAAGCCATAAGGCTATTTAAATTGTATAACGACCTGCGTGTCAACTTGTGATGCTTCAAACCCTCATGTAAAATTCATTATCAAAAGTTGTAAGGCGTTGTATCCATAATGATGAAGACGATGGTATCAAGCAAGTTGGCTAGGTGAACAAATCAAGCAAGGTGGCAAGGTGAACAAACAAGCATGATGATGGAGATCTTAATGCTAAGGGCCATGCTATTTCACAGCTTATTTTGATTTTCTGTGGATGTGTGTTTAATACTTGCTATTTGCCTTATGCTCATTGCATGTGATGCCATGTTCTTAGTAGATATTGTTCATCCCTATAGTTAAAATTTTAAATCAAAATGTCCATCCAATTGTTGCACCTATCAAGAATTTAGATCGTTATTGATATGACTGCCAAAGTAGTATATCAATGGCTATCTTAATAGATGATAGGGATGTGTTGGACACATCACGCATAACAATGGTAGATTTAATCAAGCTATCAAAACGGTTTTGGGCTTGAGGACATAAGTGGTTGGGACTTGATTTCAGTAATGAAGGAACCTATACAAGACAATTGGTGTCTAAGAAAACACACATGAAGCAGGTTTCTTAATTGGCACCCGAAAATGGGAAGTGCTCCCTCCCTCATGTGAGCCCTTGGGGTAGGTTGACCTGGCCATGAGTCAAGTTGACGGAGGCATTCATTACTTGTTTTCATACTCAACAAACAAGAGTTACATAAGATGTAATTAGCAAAGGTGTTGCTTACCTATGTCATTAAATTTCTAACAGTGATGCCAAAGCTCACTAGTGTTTGATGAATATGGATCTTGAATACTCACTATTTGTCTATAAAAGGGACATAAAATAGGAGTGTCTTTTATTAAAATGTTTAATAAACTTTTTACATAAACATAGTGCTTAGAATCTTTGCATGTCTTTGTTGTAGTTCAATGGCACCTTCTCCTACTCCAGCTACACCTGGTTTTGCTTTGAGATAGGTTTTGGAAAGGGAAAAACTTAATGGAACTAATTTTGTTGATTGGTATCGCAACCTGAGAATTGTTCTTAAGCATGAAAAGAAGGACTATGTTCTAGAGAATCCAATTCCTGATGAACCAGCCGAAAATGCTCCTCGCAATTTGAAGGTTGAATACGAAAAACATTTTAATGCTTCAGAGGTCACTTTGTCTCATGCTTGTCACCATGGACTCGAGTGCAAAAGCAATATGAGGACCAGGATGCTTACAATATGATTGTGGGCTTGAAGGGCATGTTTGGGAATCAAGCAAGAGCTGAGAGGTATGGTATCTCAAAGCTTTTATTTGCTTGTAAGCTGGCTGAAGGCAGTCCGGTCAGCCCTCATGTGATCAAAATGATTGGTTACATCGGGAGATTGGAAAAACTTGTGTTTCCCCTTAGCCTCGGTTTGGCCACAGATGTTATTCTCCGTCTACGCCATTAGAGCTTTGAGCCATTCATTATGAATTTTCATATGAATAGCATGGAGAAGAGCCTAACCGAGCTACATGGGATGCTCAAGGCTGCCGAGGAAAGCATTAAGAAAAAACCCAATCATGTGATGATGGTTCAGAAAACAACTGCATTCAAAAAGAGGAAGGCTAAGGCTGGGGGAACGGGAAAGAGCAAGGGCAAGGGCAAGGGCAAGGCTCAAGATGAGATCGCAAGCCTCAAAACTAAGCTTTAGAAGCTTAAAGTTGGTCCTCAACTTGATACCCAATGCTTCTATTGCAAGAAATCAGGACATTGAAAACGGAACTGCGAAAAGTACCTGGCAGATAAGAAGAATGGAAATGTGGTTTCCACTTCAGGTATTAATGTTATAGAAATTAATATTGCTAGTTCTTCACTCAGCTCATGGGTATATGATACCGGTTCGGTTGCTCACATTTGCAATTCGATGCAGGGGCTGATAAAGAGTAGAGACTTGGCAAAAGGAGAAGTGGATCTTCGCGTGGGGAATAAAGCAAGAGTTGCTGGTCTTGCCGTTGGCACATACCCATTGCATTTGCCTTCAGGATTAGTTTTAGAACTCAATAATTGTTGTTTTGTTCCATCTTTGAGTAGAAACATTATTTCATCTTCTTGTTTGGAACATGAAGGTTATGATTTCAGAATAAAGAACTTTGTTTGTTCAATATTTTTGAATGATATGTATTATGGTCGTTGCCCCATAGTGGATGGGTTGTATGTCCTTGAAATCGAAGAGAAACCTGTCTATAACATTAATGTAAAAAGGCATCGGCCTAATGATTTGAACCCTACCTTTTTATGGCATTGTCGCTTAGGTCATATAAATGAGAAGCGCAAGAAGAAGCTCCATGGTGATGGACTTCTAACCTCATTTGATTTTGAATCATTTGAAACATGTGAATCTTGTTTACTTGTCAAGATGACAAAAACCCCTTTCACAGGTTTTAGTGAGAGAGCGAGTGAATTATTGGCCCTAGTACATACAGATGTATGTGGAACAATGAGCTCGACTGCTAGGGGTGGGTTTCAGTACTTTGTAACTTTTACCGATGACTTTAGTAGATATGGATATATCTATTTAATGAGGCACAAATCTGAAACTTTTGAAAGGTTCAAAGAATTTCAAAACGAAGTACAAAATCAACTTGGCAAATCAATAAAACACTTACGATCAGATCGTGGTGGCGAATATTTGAGCCAAGAGTTTGGTGATCATCTAAAGCAATGTGGAATCGTTCCGCAACTTACTCCGCCAAGAATGCCTCAATGGAATGGCGTGTCCGAACGACGAAACCGAACTTTATTAGATATGGTTCAGTCAATGATGAGCCAAACAGATCTGCCATTATCCTTCTGGGGTTTCGCTCTAGAGACAGCTGCGTTCACTTTGAATATGGTCCCATCAAAATCCGTTGAGAAGATGCCATATGAGATATGGACTGGGAGAAGAGCCATGTTATTTCTCAAGATATGGGGATGTGAGGCTTATGTAAAACGTTTACAATCAGATAAACTCGCACCTAAATCAGAAAAATGCTTTTTTGTGGGGTATCCTAAAGAAACAAAAGGATATTACTTTTACAAAAGAAACGAGAACAAAGTTTCATTGCTCGAAATGGTGTCTTTTGGAGAAAGAGTTTCTTTCAAAAGAAATCAGAGGAGTGATGTGTATCTTGATGAAGTTCGAGAATCACATGAATATGTTCAAGCTACCATGAACCTTCACAAGATGTACAAAGTGTTGTATAACTGTGGAAGAAACTCCATTACGTGTAGGTCGGGAGGCCACGTCATGTACCTATTAGATATGGGAATGACATATTATTGTTGGACAATGATGAGCCCATGACTTATGAAGAAGCAATGTGGACCCAAACTCTGAAAAATGGCTTGAAGCCATGAGATCCGAAATTCAATACATGCATGACAATCAAGTTTGGAACTTGGTCGATTCTCCTGATGTTGTAAAAACCATTGAATGCAAATGGATTTTCAAGAAGAAAATAGCGTAGATGCAAATGTTCAGATCTATAAGGCACGGTTGGTGGCAAAGGGTTTCAAACAAGTTCAAGGTTTTGACTATGATGAAACCTTTTCACCGGTAGCCATGCTCAAGTCTGTCCGGATCATTTTAGCTATTGCTGAATATTTCGATTATGAAATATGGCAGATGGATGTCAAAACAGCCTTCCTTAATGGGAATCTATCTAAGGATGTATACATGATACAACCTGAAGGTTTTGTTGATCCTAAATATGCTAAAAGGGTATGCAAGCTTCAAAGATCCATTTATGGGTTAAAGCAAGCATCTCGGAGTTGGAATATTCGTTTTGATGAAGTGGTCAAGGGTTTTGACTTTATCAAAAACGAAGAAGAGCCTTGTGTTTACAAGAAGGCTAGTGGGAGCGCACTTGTGTTTCTGATTTTGTATGTCGATGACATATTATTGATCGGGAATGATATTCCTATGCTTGAAGATGTTAAAACTTCATTGAAAAGGAGTTTCTCAATGAAGGACTTGGGAGAGGCATGCTATATCTTGGGCATAAAAATCTATAGAGATAGATCAAAAAGGTTAATTGGTTATGTCAGGAAACATACATTGATAAGATATTGAAAAGGTTGAATATGCATGAATCCAAGAGAGGTTTCATACCAATGTCACATGGCATCAGTCTCTGCAAGAATCAGTGTCCTTCGACATCTGATGAGCGAGACAGGATGAACAAGATTCCATATGCTTCAGCTATTGGGTCTATTATGTATGCCATGATATGTACACGCCCATATGTCTCATATGCTCTAAGTGTCACGAGCAGATACCAAGCGGATCCTGGTGATGGTCATTGGATAGCCGTAAAAAATATTCTGAAGTACTTGAGAAGAACTAAGGGTATGTTCCTTGGTTTTGGAGGTGAGGAAGATCTGGTTGCAAAGGGTTACACCGATGCAAGCTTCCAAATTGACAAAGATGATTTCCGATCCAATCCGGGTTTGTGTTTACACTAAATGGAGGAGCAGTAAGCTGGAAGAGTTCCAAGCAAAACAAGGTGGCCGACTCTACGACAGAAGTGGAGTACATTGCGGCTTCGGAGGCCGCAAAAGAAGCTGTGTGGATTAAGAAGTTTATCACAGAGCTTGGTGTGGTCGCTAGTGCCTCTAGTCCAATGGACATCTATTGTGATAATAGTGGTGCCATTGCACAAGCTAAAGAGCCTAGATCTCATCAGAAGTCCAAACACATACTCCGACGCTTTCACCTTATTTGCGAGATTGTGGATAGAGGTGACGTAAGAATATGCAAAGTACATACGGAAGCCAATGTGGTCGATCCGTTGACAAAGCCACTGCCACAGCCTAAGCATGAGGCACACACGAGGTCTATTGGTATTAGATACTTAATTGATTGACTCAAGTGCAAGTGGGAGATTGTTAGTGTTATGCCCTTGAGGCAATCATTTAGATGATTGTAACATGACTATGTTTATGAATAATAATATGATTATTGGTCCAATGAATGTATATCATTGTATTGATCAACAAGTATGTGACTTGCTTATGAAGCTCTTTACTTACTGATATAATTCGATAAATATCTCTGATCGGATATCATCGTATAGGACAACGATGAATAGATCAGCACATGTAGTGATCGATGATCATGCTTCATAGATCATGGGATATGGAGATATCATCTATACATTGCGGACGCATGTTGAAGAACATGGGTTAGATAGACCCGCCATGGGACACTGCGAGAATTTTTCATTCTTATGTATCTCATACATAGTAAATGTATTATCCTTAGACCTGAGATTGTCATATTACCTACATGTGTAATAGTTTTCCTTGGGGCTATCAAACACTACTTCCTAATCGGATAGTTATAAAGGTAGCTTTCATGTTTACTATGAAACGTGTAGAGGGAAGTGAGCAGTCAAGATGGAATTTGCCACTCCAATGAAACGGAGATATATGACAAGGCCACTCGTGTGATATGATTAAGGAAGTGCATGGCCATGCCGTGATTGAGGAGTCAATCACAACTTATTAATATATCACGGATACGAGAGATGGATTGAATCATCAAAGGATGACATGCTTCTCGCCTTGAGTTCAATCTTCATATACTTGGCAAAGGGATTATTACATGAGTACTTTTGATAGGTTCTGTCCGATTTGATCGTAGTATGTTTGGGAGTTGGCATACTTTGCAAGGAGCCGCTGCCAACTATTGGATTGAAAAGGAGTTTTTCGAATCCATGTCCAAACGTACGTGAACCTGCAGGGTCACTCACTTAATGGGCTGGGACGCATTAATTTGGATTGGATCTGTAATTAATGGACCGTGTGGGCTTAGCACGTTGATGGGCCCTGGTTTAGGGTTTCATCTCGTGGCTATATAAGGAGGGGAGGAGGGTGGGCACAGGGTGTGCTTTCCACGGTTTAGAAGTGATTCACCCAAAACCCTAGCCTCCTCCTCTCGTTGCCCCTGCCGAGCGACTAGGTGCTTGCACACCGACACACGGCATTTCATCCCTGGACGTGTGGACTACTGCGTTGACGCTACTGCGACTGCGGCGTGGGAGGATGATCCACTCCATCGACGCAACGACTGCGGCGAGGACGATCCACTACATCGACGTGCGAAGGATTCCGCAACTGCGCGTCTAGTGGTAATCTAATCTGTGATCCCCTTCTTGCGAGTAGCTTTCTGGTTATGCGGTAGATTTCTTTTTTGTGCTAGTGTAGCATACTGCGTTCCTCTTCAGTTCGTCGCCATGGGGAGCACCTGTTTTGTTTGTTCAGAAGAAGGACGGAAGCCTAAGGATGTGCATTGATTATCGTGCTCTTAATGAAGTGACGATAAAGAACATGTATCCGTTACCCAGAATCGATGATTTGTTTGATCAGTTAAGAGGAGCTGGAATTTTCTCGAAAATAGATCTTTGATCGGGATATCATCAGTTGAAGATTCGCGCAGAGGATGTGCCCAAGACAACATTTTCAACAAGATATGGACATTATGAGTTCACAGTTATGTCATTTGAATTAACAAATTCCCCCGCGTATTTCATGAATATGATGAATAAGGTTTTCATGGAATATTTAGATAAGTTTGTTGTTGTATTTATAGATGACATTCTTGTCTACTCCAAGAGAGAAGAAGATCATGCAGAACATTTGAGGCCTGTTCTTGAAAAGCTTTGAGCGCAGCAATTATATGCTAAGTTCAGTAAGTGCGATTTTGAAAAAGAAAGTAGAATTTCTTGATCATGTGATGACTGCCAAAGGAATTGCTATTAATCCTAGTAAAGTCGAAGCAGTATTGCACTGGGAGCAACCAAAGACAATAACCCAGATTCGCAGTTTTCTTGGAATGGCAGGATATTACCGTTGGTTCATAGAAGGATTCTCAACAATTGCTTGACCCCTTACGTAGTTGCTAAAAAAGGAAAAGAAATTTGCATGGACACCAGAATGCGAGAAGAGTTTTCATGAATTGAAGAAAAAGTTAACGACAGCACCAGTGTTAGTATTGCCAGATATTCAGAGCAGTTTTGATATCTATTGTGATGCTTCGTGTCAAGAACTTGGATGTGTGTTAATGCAGAGTGGCAAAGTTGTGGCGTATGCTTCAAGACAATTGAGAAACATGCGGAGAATTACCCAACCCATGATTTGGAACTAGCTGCTGTAGTGCATGCTTTGAAGTTATGACATCACTATCTCATTGGAAATCGCTGTGAGATATATACAGACCATAAAAGTTTAAAGTATATTTTTACTCAGTCTGATCTTAATATGAGACAAATAAGATGGTTAGAGTTAATCAAGGATTATAATTTGGAGATTCATTATCACCCTAGAAAAGCTAATGTGGTAGCCGATGCTTTGAGTCGAAAAAGCCACAGTGCTAACATGTTAATTCAGGAGAGTCAGTCTGGTTTATGTAAGGAATTTTAGAAGTTGAAATTGGAAGTGGTACCTAAAAGATCCTAGCTATCTTGGAGGTAAAGACAACATTGGAAGAACAAATCAGGGAAAGTCAGAAGGATGACGCTAAAATAAATAGAGTCAAGTCCAAGACAAATGAAGGCAAAGCTAAGGGTTTCACGCTGGATGAACAAGGTACCTTATGGATGAAAAGTTGAATTTGTGTACCAAATAAAAAGGAGCTAAAGTAGTTGATTCTTGATGAATCTCATGATTTAAAGTACTCTATTCACCCATGGAGTGCAAAGATGTACCAAGATCTAAAAGAAAGATTTTGGTGGCCTAATATGGAACATGAAGTTGCTGAACATGTTGCTTTGTGTGATATATGCCAGAGAGTGAAGGAAATGCATTAAAGGCCAGTAGGGTTGTTACATCCATTAAAAGTACCTCAATGGAAGTGGGAGGAGATCGGTATGGATTTCATTATCGGTTTAACTAGAACCTAGAGCGGATATGATTCAATATGGGTCATAGTTGATCGACTGACCAAAGTTGCTCATTTTATACCGGTGAAGACCACATATTCAGGAGACCCTTTGGTCGAGTTATATGTGTCAAGAATTGTGTGTTTGCATGGAGTGCCAAAGAAGATAGTGTCTGACAGAGGTACTCAATTTACCTCAAGATTTTGGAATAAACTGCATGAAGCAATGGAAACTTGTCTGAATTTTAGTACAACTTATCATCCGCAGACAGATGATTAGACCGAGAGAATCAATCAGATTTTGGAAGATATGTTAAGAGCTTGTGCTCTAGCTTATGCTGCTTCATGGGATAAATGTGTTACCATATGCTGAGTTTAGCTACAATAATAGTTATCAGGCAAGTTTGCAGATATCACCATTTAAAGCTTTGTATGGTCGATCTTGTCGTACCCTGTTGAATTGGAATGAGACAGGAGAGCGTTTGGTTTTTGGACCAGATATTCTGAATGAAGTTGAAGAGCAGATTGCTATGATCAGCGAGAGACTAAAGATTGCCCAGTCAAGTTAGAAGAGCTATGCTGATAATCGTCGTCGTGAGTTAAGCTTCGAGCCTGATGATTTCGTGTATCTCAGAGTGACCCCTCTCAAAGGAGTAAAAAGGTTTCATGATAATGGAAAGCTTGCACCAAGATATGTTGGACCGTTTAAAATCTTGAGCCGTAGAGGAGAGGTTGCTTACCGGTTAGAGTTGCCGCAGTTATTGGTAGGAGTGCATGATGTGTTCTATGTGTCTCAGTTGAAGAAGTGCCTTCAAGTGCCAGCAGAGCAGATACCATTGGAATCAATTGAGCTACAAGAAGATTTCATTTACAAGGAGCAGTCAATCAAGATTTTGGATGTAACTGATCGCAGGACAAGAAATAAGTCAGTGCGTTTATGCAGAGTGTAGTGGAGCAATCATTCAGAGAGTGATGCTACATGGGAGCGTGAAGAGGATCTAAAGCTAGAATTTCCAAACCTATTCCTTAGTCAGCTCTGAATCTCGGGGTCGAGATTTTGTTAAGGGAGGAGGTTTGTAACATCCCAATTTTTGCATTTTGTTGATTTAATATGCATTTTACATTTTTATAATTTTTTTGGAATTTATTTGATTTAATTTGCAATTATGGAAATAAGATCATTTTCTAAGTTATCTAGAAAGTGTGAAACCTTGCTGCAACTAGTTGCTGTAGTCAGGTGCTTTGGATGAGATCGACCTTGCAGGACTTTGGTTTAGAGATAGAGAGTGTTCCACTTTTCTGTGACAACACTTCTGCTATTTGCATTGCTAAAAACCCGGTGCAGCACTTCAGGACCAAGCATATAGATATTAGATATCACTTCCTTAGAGACCATGTGGAGAAAGGTGATATAGTGCTACAGTTTGTAGACAGTGACTACCAGATTACCGATACTTTTACCAAGCCATTGGATAGCTCTAGTTTTGTGGCCTTCAGAGGAGAGCTTGGAGTTGTGTGCCCTTACGGCATCTCTTGAGGGGGAGCTGGTTTGTATTCTATGTATTATATATGTTTTCTTCTAGCATTTCCTTTCTTTAGTATCTTCTAGATGTTATTGGGCTTATTTCTAGAGTTCTGAGTTCACTTCACTTAGACTTTTGGCATGCTTTGCATGGACCTCTCATCTTGTGCTTTAGGTTGCTATCATGCACAATTAGCTGCTCTCTCTTCTCTCTAGGTTGAGTTCCCTCACAGTCTTGTAAGTCTAGTACGTGTTGGGTCCCCTCGGTAGACTGGGTCTGTGTGCACTCTCTAGCTTGACTCTAGCTTGGGATCTAGAGTCAGCTTCCCTATATCAGCCATTGGAGAAGATGAGAGCGAGTCTGAGCTATAGTGTTCTCTACTATCTTTTCTATGCTCTAGCCATCCAGTTGCAGTTTCTTGACTTCTTCTCCTTATTTTATGTTTCTGGTTTCTGTTGAGTTCATTTGAACTTTCCTTGAGCTTAATTTTGCTAAAAACTCGACTTGAACCAGATTTATGCTTAAAATTGATTCACTTGTTGAGGGGAGTTTCAGAATCTGCTTCATGCATTGCATATAGACTTCATTTTCTGTTTTATGAGCTTTGTCTATTATGCAAGTGAACTATCTTTCATGCTATGCACCTTGCTACTTTTCTTAAGAACATATTAGCTTATATTTGTTCAAGTTCATTTTGATTCATCTTGCTAAGCTTGTCAAAATTTGAAAAATTAAAGTCTTAAATGAAAACTTGATGAAACATGTTGCTTTTACTTGCTATGTTTCCTCTTTAGGTGCATAGTCTATTATTTGTGAAATTTTAGATTTCTACTAGAGTACCTATAGCAACTTGGGTGAAGCTAGGTAGATCCATACTCGAGTCCTTCACATGCTCATAAATCTATATGCTAAAATGAAAACAAAAATTGACTCTTTTTGTGCAAATTGATCTCAACACCTTACATTCAGAAGACTGCCTCCCATAACACTTGGGATGAACTTGGAATGTATCGTGTATGACCAAGCCATCCTCTTAAGAGCTCTTCTTGAGATGGTCGACTATGGCTCGAGTCGGGACCCGGATTTGCAAATCCGAAACCCTCTGTGTATACTGCACTAGTCCAGGATCACGCTAGTGCACACAGTGGAAACATAGATGAAATATCATTCCATACAACGAATTAACTAAGAAGAAGCAAATCATTATTAAATAAAGCATATGACCTTATGGTCAAAGTTTACACCTTTATGCCTTAAGGGCTTAAGAAACAAATACTATTGCAGCGGAAAAGATAACTTGAGCCATTCGACATGCCACAGGCAATCGTCTGGGGAAACGCCTTCCTAATCCACGTAGTCTTCATAGAATTCCTCCTCATGATACTCAGCATTTCCTGATCCTTCCTCAGCAACTGATCAACAAAGGCGTATAGCCGTGAGTACAAAAAGTACTCAGCAAGCCGTAGGGAAATGATGCAATATATTCATGCACGGCTTGACAAGGGTGGCTATATGTTTCATTTGCAGAAAGCAATAACTTGAATTGAAATACAATAAATAGATTGAAAGCATATTTATGAAAAAATAAATAAATAACTGGTAGATCAATGGTAGACAACATGAACAGAATGGCGAGGTATCACCCTACACCTTCTAAAAATAGTATCAACCAATAAATTCAACAGTAATACTTTAGACAACGAAACAACAGTGAACTTCCCGTTCACATCCCAACAATTCCACATTCCACATTTTATGAAACACTCCATACCCCATGTGAAATCCCCGGGCTTGTCCATGACCGCGGACGCGGCTATTCGAATAGTTTACACTCTGCAGAGGTTGTACAACTTTACCCACAAGACATGATCGTCTCTTGTTGCCATGCGCAATAAGCACACTTCCTTTGGTGTGTTGGCAGAGAGATCATGACAAAGCCTTTACAATGCACTGTCTAAACTCTGTGACGCTCGCTAAGGTTTCGCCCCTTAGGGCCCCCTCTTGCGCCTTGCGAATTTACCCGTCCATCCCGGAACCCACACCACCAATTGGCAGTACTCAAGGCTAGACATTGCAAATTAATCAGCTAGGTTGTCCCATACCAGACTTGTGGTAGTACGGTTAGGCCCAGTTCAATGGCGCACAAGATTAAGTCCATAAGTTGTCTCAGGCAAGACATCCACACCCCAATGTGCTAGAAAGCACCCCCTTTACTGCACGATCACTTGCCCGAGGGAAAACAATTCGTTCAACCAAGACCAATGGCAACCCCGCCGTGGTACAACAAATTTTACAACAGTGGCTAACGGCCACGATTCAATATCTCATTAAGTCAAGATTAACATTTATTCAATATGTGACATCCTGAATCTCGGGGTTGAGATTCCATTTAAGGGGGGAGGTTTGTAACATCCCAAAATTTGAGTTTTGGAATGTTTGAATTCAAAAATAAACCATTTGCATTATCTTGAATTAATTCCAGCTTAATTTGAATTTTCCATGAATAAAAGGATTTAATTTGACTAAACTATTCATCAAACTAAAGAATTTCAGTTTTAGTTGGGTTCCTTGTGCTCCAAGGAATTTTTCTGTATTTTTGGGGATTTTTCTGAATTTATTTGACAATTATTTGAATTTATTTGGTTTTATTCGGATTTCTGGAATTATTTAAAATCGGAAAATGTTTTTAATTTCCAAAACGCCCTCGGGCCTTTTCCTTTTTCCTGCGCGGCCCAACCCGCCTTCCCCGGCCCGCTCGCTCATACGGCCCGCTTGCTCGCCTGCGCCCAGTTGGTCCAGCCGGCCGCAAGGCCATCACCGCCGTCGGATCTGCGCCGCGTGGGCGGCTACGATCGACCACGTCGCCCGCGCCGCCGCGTGCTAACCCTAGCCGTCGCCGCGTGGAAACCACGTCCGCCGCCGCCCTTGGAGTCCGGGTCGGACACGGCCTCTGAGGCTGCTATTTAAAGCGCCGTGCGCCTCCCGAGAATCGCCTCTCCACGCCGCCCCTTTTGCCCCACTTCTCGCCGCCCGAGACGTCGCGGGTTCTTCGCGCGAGCTCGCCGGAGTCCGCCGCCCTTGCCGACGCCTTCCGCCGCCTTTTCCTTCGCCGTCGGTGCGTCTCCGCCGCAGTCGTTGGTCCCTTCGCCTTCCCAGCGTCATCCTCTCCCCGTTCCACCTTGTCCCGGGTCCGATCCGCTGCCATCCCGCCGTCGGCCTCGTCTTCTTCCCCGTTGCCGGTGAGCCCCGCACCGTCGCCTCGCCGCCGTCCTCCTTCGCTAGCCCCAGCCGTCCGATCTTCTACGGATGTTCCGGATTGCGCCGCGTCACCTCCTCCCGCAGCAGCGCCGCTTGGCCGCCCGATCTGGTTGAGTCGCCAGATGCGCGACGCGTGGTCGCTGCGCGGCATACCCCAGCGTGGCGCTTGCGTCAGCCGTCGCGTCAGCCGAGCCGCCCGCGTCAGCGATGACGTCAGCGGTGCGCCGGGTGCACGGTGAACCGGCGCAATGCCGTGGACCCAGTTCACCGTGAACCCGCTGACGTCAGCGTTGCGCAATAAATCGCTTTTTCAGTACAAAAATAAATCCAGAAATTCTGATTTTCTGATTTTCTGTATTTTCTCTGAATTTAATCTTTCGGAGGCCCGTTCTCGCTCATACGAACTCCGATTGAGGCGATTCAAGTTTCTAAATTTTTATAAAATCAAGATCTATCTTCCAGAGCCATTTATTTTCATTTTTGAGCTTGTTTGAGTCTCTGTTTTGTATTTATTTGGTTTTGTTGCTTTCTTTTCCGGTAGACGCTAATTCCGAGGGAGCGAACGAAGACTTCGAAAACCAAGATTCAGCACTAGATCAGAAAGGCAAATCGTAACCTTTGATCATATTGATCCTATGTTTGCAAAGTAATTTATTTTATACACTTGCATGCTATTTACGTATCAATGTTTAGTTAAGGGGAGTAGATGTATACCTAGTTGACATTATGCCACCTTGATTAATTGGGATGCCATGTATCCATTGTTAAACCTAGGTTGGGACATTACTAGTTGGACATAATCATTATACCAACATTGGGTTATCGTAGCTATGCTTAGACATGCTTAGATATACGTTGGGATTCATACCACATGTGAATAATGTTAATCTTGACTTAATGAGATATTGAATCGTGGCCGTTAGCCACTGTTGTAAAATTTGTTGTACCATGGCGGGGTTTGCCATTGGTCTTGGTTGAACGAATTGTTTTCCCTCGGGCAAGTGATCGTGCAGTAAAGGTGGTGCTTTCTAGCACATTGGGATGTGGATGTCTTGCCTGAGACAATTTAAGGACTTAATCTTGTGCGCCATTGAACTGGGTCTAACCGTACTACCACATGTCTGGAATGGGACAGGCTTAGCTGATTAATTTGCAATGTCTAGCCTTGAGTACTGCCAATTGGTGGTGTGGGTTCCGGGATGGACGGGTAGATTCGCAAGGCGCAAGAGGGGCCCTAATGGGCGAAACCTTAGCGGCGATCGAGTTTAGACAATTGCATTGTAAAGGCTTTGTCATGATATCTCTGCGACACACCAAAGGAAGTGTGTTAGTAACGTTTGCACAAAGAGATGTTCATGTCTTGTGGGTAAAGTTGTACAACCTCTGCAGAGTGTAAAACTATTCGAATAGCGCGTCATGATCATGGACAAAGCCCGGAATTTCACACGGGTATAGAGTGTTTCATAAAAAGTGGAATGTGGATTTGTTGGGATGTGAACGGGAGTTCACTTTGTTGTTTTGTTGTTTATCATTGACCTATCACTATTTATTTATCTTTTCATAAATATGCTTTCAATCTATTTATTGTATTTCAAATCAAGTATTGCTTTCTGCAAATGAACTATATAGCCATCCTTGTCAAGCCGTGCATAAATATATTGCATCAATTCCCTACGGCTTGCTGAGTACCTCTGTACTCACGGCTTTATGCCCTTATTGATCAGTTGCTGAAGGAGATAATGAATCTCATAAGGAGGAATTCTATGAAGACTACGTGGATTAGGAAGGCGTTCCCCAGACGATTGCCTGTGGCATGTCGAATGGTTCAAGTTATCTTTTCCGCTGCAATAGTATTTGTTTCTTAAGCCCTTAAGGCATAATGGTGTAAACATTGACCATAAGGTCGTTTGCTTTATTCAAAAATAAATTGCTTCTTCCTAGTTAATTCGTTGTATGGAATGGTATTTCATCTATGTTTCCACTGTGTGCACTAGCGTGATACACAGAGGGTTTCGAATTTGCAAATCCGGGTCCCGACAGAGATGGTATCAGAGCCATATCGACTGTAGTTCGCTATCCTAGTTAGCATGGTCTTCAAAATTATTTTCTAAATCAAACCAACAAAATTGGTACTTAATAGTTTTCGTCTCCCCTCGTCTTATTCTTAGGTTCTTATTCCTTTCCTTTGCTGAAACATGGTTTCGAAATTTAAATTGATCTTATCTTATGAAACTTCTCAAAGCCTCGAGTCTTCTGCAAGGAATCAAATCAAGGAAGATGATGATCAAGCCATCAAAGACATATCCGAGAAGACTACCATATAAGATAGGTTTTTGGTGCTCAGCGGTGTTTGAGCATGTCTTTCCCTTTCAGTTTAGTTACGTTTAGTCCGCGTATACTAAGATTTTCTTTGCTTGAGTGTCTGGTATGGTGTACACTTGCCCCAAGCACGGTGTTACAACCATACCTTTAATTGAAAAAGCTTTATTTGCCCCTTTAATTTGAAGCCTTTCGGTTGTATCCTTTTGTCCCTGGGTATTACCTTCTCCCCTAGATGATCTTACCACTTGTCTACTGCTTTTCCTTCTTACCTATCAACCCTTGTGCTGCATCTCAGATGGTTGACACTCGTTCTGGAGCCGGTCGCAGTTCACCCGTGGATGCCAGTGCCAACACCAACTCCAACCCCAATGCACCACCACCACCACCAGCAGTGACAGACCAGAATATGGGACATTTTTTGGCTGCTCAGACTCAGCTAATGAATACAATGATGCAGAACATGAACAACATGATGAATCAACGTAACTGCATCGCAGCTTTCCCTAGCTAATCTGTTGAACCAGCAGAACCAAGCTGCCGCTGCACCTCCTCAAGCTCATCCCCAGTCCAAGCTAGCAGAATTTATGAGGACTCGTCCGCCAACTTTCTCCAACTCTTCAGAACCATTGGACGCAGATGATTGGATCCGCTCCATTGAGAAGAAGCTGAAATTGCCCAGGCACCAATCGTGAGAAGGTTCTCTATGCCGCCATCACCGGAGGGCACCGCCACGAATGGTGGGAGAACTACAGTGCTGCCCATGATGACCCTCAGACTATTACTTGGGCAGAGTTTTCCACTGCTTTCCGCCACTCTCATATCCCTGATGGAAAAGTGGAGATGAAGAAGAATGAATTTCGAGAGCTTAAGCAAGAAGGAATGTAAGTGAGTGAATACCTCAATAAGTTCACTCAACTTGCTCGCTACGCTCCAGAGGATGTGGCTACAGATGATGCTCGCCAGAAGAAGTTCAAGCGTGGACTCAATCCAGGACTAAAGGTGTAAGTCATTGGCAATGACTATGCAGATTTCCAGCATGTGGTAGATAAAGCTATGCTTATTGAGGAATCTCGTCGGGAATTGGAAGAATTCCGTAAGAGAAAGATGATGCAGCATGGAGCCCATCAGAGTCACCAACAGAGAGTCAGAACCAATGCTCAACAGCCTGCTCGCTTCACTCCTCCGAATGCATCGATGACCCTGCACCAAAGACTCGCCAGCCTCCTTCAGCAATCGCAACCCCACTCCAACAAAGAATCCACCTCGGAGGACCAAGAACCCACCGCAGGAGTCACATGTTTCAACCGGCATGAACTCGGTCACTATGCAAATAATTGCCCAAGAAAGCAAGCCGTGACGCCGTCCGTTTCAACTTGGGATCTACGCCAGCCAAGACCCCCGCACGGGATCGGGATGTGGAGTGCCCCAGACTCCTAATCAAGCCACGTAACTCCGCCACCGCCGGAAGAGGCGCGTGAATCACGTCACCACCGAGGACGCCATGCACTGGCGTCATACTAGGTAAGCTCCTAGTCAACTCAAGATCGCCATGGTTTTGTTTGATTACGAGCTACGCATTCATTTGTTTCTGAGTTTTGCCGCAAAGCATCAATTAAAGACAATGCCTCTTAAGATCGCTTTTATTAGTGCAATCTCACGGTTACGATTTGAGTACGAACCAAGGCTGCCCCGAAGTTAAGATATTAATTGGAGGGGTAGAATTCCTAGCCAACCTGATTGTCCTAGACACCAAGTCCCTAGATGTGATCCTAGGAATGGATTGGCTCTCCAAGAACCAAGCAGTTTTGGATTGTGGGAATAGAGAGATCACCCTAACCAGTCCAGATGGAGCCAAGTTAAAAGTTCAAGCCGCATCAGATCAGTCCGAAAGAATTAAAGTTTGTAGTACCAAAGGAATAAGTTTGGAAGATGTGCCAGTCGCCAGCGAATTTCCTAATGTGTTTCCGGATGAGTTGCCTGGGATGCCACCGGATCGAGATATAGAGTTCTTGATAGAACTAGTTCCTGGAACACCTCCCATTTCTAAGAGACCTTATAGGATGCCTGCTAATGAGTTAGCCGAAGTTAAGAGACAGATTAAAGAGCTACAAGATCAAGGTTTTGTTCGACCAAGTTCTTCACCATGGGGAGCGCCAGTACTTCTAGTTGAAAAGAAAGATGGATCTCAGAGAATGTGTGTAGATTACCGCTCACTTAATGAGGTCACCAGCAAGAATAAGTACCCTCTGCCAAGAATCGATGATTTGTTTGACCAACTTCAAGGAGCCGGAGTGTTCTCGAAGATTGACCTGAGATCAGGATATCACCAGTTGAAGATTCGTCAAGAGGATATACCCAAAACAGCTTTTGTTACTCGGTATGGATAGTATGAGTATACCGTGATGTCTTTTGGACTGACCAATGCCCCTGCCTACTTCATGACCTTGATGAATAAGGTATTCATGGAATATTTGGATAAGTTTGTTGTTGTTTTCATTGATGACATTCTGATCTACTCCAAAAGTGAGGAAGAACATGATGATCACTTGCGCCAAATTTTAACGAAGCTAAGAGAGAATCAGCTTTATGCAAAGTTCAGTAAATGTGAGTTCTGGATGAAAGAAGTTGCTTTCCTAGGTCATGTCATATCAGGAGAATGAGTCACCATTGACCCTGGTAAGGTACGAGATGTGCTAAGTTGGGAGTCACCCAAGACGGTACCCCAAATTCGAAGTTTTCTTGGAATGGCGGGATATTATCGCCGTTTCATAAAAGGGTTTTCTAGAAAAGCCAGACCACTCACTCAACTCTTAAAGAAGGAGAAGAAATTTGTTTGGACACCAGAGTGTGAGCAAAGTTTTCAAGAATTAAAGAAGTGTTTGACCACTGCCCCAGTGCTTATCCTGCCAGATAATAGGAAGGATTTTGAGATATTCTGTGATGCATCCCGACAAGGACTCGGTTGTGTGCTAATGCAAGATAAGAAGGTTGTAGCGTATGCTTCGCGACAACTAAGGCCACATGAAGTTAACTATCCTACCCATGATTTGGAATTAGCAGTCATAGTGCATGCCTTAAAGATTTGGCGCCATTATCTCATTGGTAATCGTTGTGAAGTTTATACTGATCACAAGAGTTTGAAGTATATCTTTACCCAAGCTGACCTCAATATGAGACAAAGAAGATGGTTGGAATTGATCAAGGACTATGACATTGGGATTCATTATCATCCAGGCAAGGCCAATGTCGTAGCCGATGCTTTGAGTAGAAAGAGCTACTGCAATACTCTGATGATTAAGGGAAGTCAGCCAGCCTTTTATAAGGAATTTCAGAAGCTTAGTTTGGAATTGGTTCAGGAAGGGTATTTAGCTACTTTGGAAGTACGCCCTACGTTGGAAGATCAGATTCGAGAAGCACAGGTTGATGATACCAATATCAAGGAGATTAAGAGCAATATGAAGAAAGGAAAAGCCCCAAGTTTCACTGAAGATGAACAAGGTACTATTTGGTATTAGAAGCGTATTTGCGTACCAGATCAGAAAGAGCTTAAGGAGTTGATTCTCAAGGAAGCGCATGAGACTTTATACTCCATTCATCCTGGAAGTACCAAGATGTATCAAGACCTCAAGGAAAGGTATTGGTGGCTTAGTATAAAGCGTGAGATTGCAGAGTATGTTGCACTTTGTGATGTCTGCCAGAAGGTCAAGGCAGAGCATCAAAGGCCAACAGGATTGCTGCAGCCATTGAAGATTCCAGAGTGGAAGTGGGAAGAAATTGGTATGGATTTCATTACCGGATTTCCTAAGACCCAAGCAGGTTATGACTCGATCTGGGTAATAGTGGATCGATTGACTAAGGTAGCTCACTTCATTCCAGTTAAGACTACATATACAGGAGATAAATTAGCAGA